>PVKP010023379.1:0-36361 GCA_004027715.1 Plecturocebus donacophilus | reverse complement strand
GATCCGCCCACCTTGGCCTCCCAAAGTGTTGGGATTACAGGTATGAGCCACCATGCCCAGCCCCACTGAGCTTTGCTAAGCTTCAGCTTACCCATCTGTAAACTCAGAAAGGGTATCATGCAGGTGTGAGGATTAAATCATATAATTCACACATAACCCTTAGAAAAGTTCCCAGCCCAAAGAAATGTTTAATAAATGCTGGTTAATATTTTTTCAGACTCCGCCCCTATCTTCCCTGTCCTGCACCCCGCTGCTGGCTCCCTGTCTAGGCCGCCCTGCCTTTGCTCATAAAGTTCCCGCTATCTGGAACACCCTCTTCACCTTCTTGCCTGGGCAAATTCCTCATCCGTCATGCTCTAGCTAAATGTCACCTCCTTTCTTGTGGCCTCCTTTCTCCGATTCCCTGGGAAGGAAGGATTTATGGCTCCCTCCTCCCTGCTCTGACTATGCAGGTGCCATGCACCGTTCTGTTACAGCACTTGTCACATTGCGTTAAGTTAGTGTGCGCCTGTTTCTCCACTGCATGGCCGGCCAGGGATGGCATGGAGCCAGTCTTGAAGAGAATCCTTGAATGAACCACAACTTTTGGGAGAACTGGTGGTCTTGGGTCACCTCCTCAGGTCACTGCTGCCACCCTGTCCCCAGAGTTTACACGGGGTGGTCACACTGGATGGCAGCTCTGGTGGCCATCCCAGTAAACAGAAGCAATTGAGGCAGAATCTTGGGCTCGTTGGGTTGGAAAGCTTTGTGAACTTGGCAAGGTTGAGCCAAGTTTGACAGTTCAAACTAGCTACGTTCAGGCTTGAACTCTAGCTCTCCTGCTAAGGGTGCATCGACCCCACTGGATTGAAAAATCTGCCTTCCACTGGGGCAGAAAGAAGGCTGGAGGGCAAGATGGGGAAAGAGGGAACGGCATGGGACCTATTTACATATATATTTTTTATGCATCAAAGACTCTCTGCATATTTTAAATGCATAGTAACGCTTAATCCTCACAACCCATTAGGAGTTGTGGCATTATTCACATTTTGTATATATGGAAATTGTGGTTCAGAGATGAGCGACCTGTCTGAATTTTTCCAGTGAAAGCCCTCTTCCTTTCTTCCATCCATCCCAAAAATCTTTTTTTTCCTCGAGAAACGGTCTCACCCTGTCACCCAGGCTGGAGTGCAGTGGTGTGACCTCAGCTCACTGTGACCTCCACCTCCCAGGCTCAAGCAATCCTCCCACCTTAGCTTCCTGAGAAGCCAGGACTACAGGTGCATACCACCATGTGCAGCTAATTAAAAAAAAAAATCTAAAGGTTTTTTGTGTGTACAGACAGGTCTCATTACATTGTCTAGGCTGGTCTCAAACTCCTGGGCTCCTCTTGCCTTGGCCTCCCAAAGTACTGGGATTACAGGTGTGAGCCACCATGCCTGACCTCCATTCAACAAATCTTTATTAACTACTATGTGCTAGGCACCATGCTATTCACTGTGAGAAAACAATAGAGAGCTAAGCCAGCTTGATGCTGGTCCTGGATCAGAGCTCATATTTTAGTGTGAGAAACAATGCTAATCAAATAAGCCCCCAATTTGGTCTACAATTACAAACCACAGTGAGTGCTGCGAAGGAAGACTATAGGAAGAGCACCTAACAGAGGACCTGAGCCAGCTGAGGAGGTTTGGGAGAGCTTCTTGGAAGAGGTGATATGATTCCTGAGCCTGAATGATGATTGTAGGAAGAGGGAACAGTGCATGCAAAGGCCCTGGGGCTGGAAGAAGCATAACACATTCAGGGACACTCAGTCCTTTGTGGCTGGAGGGATGAGGGTAATAGCTATGATGAGTCAAGATGAGGCTGGAGGAGGAGGCCGGTGCTCACTATGGGAAGCCTGGGAGGCTGTGGTAAGGAATTTGGGTCATTTTCTTTTCCTTTCTTTCTTGTTTTTTTTTGAGACCGAATCTAGCTCTGTTGCGCAGGTTGGAGTGCAGTGGCGCAATCTTGGCTCACTGCAACCTCCGCCTGTGGGTTCAAGCGATTCTTCTGCCTCAGCCTCCGGAATAGCTGGGATTACAGGTGTCTGCCACCATGCCCAACTAATTTTTGTACTTTTTAGCAGAGACCGAGTTTCACCATGTTGCCCAGGCTGGTCTCAAACCCCTGGCCTCAAGTGATCTGCCCGCCTTGGCCTCCCAAAGTGCTGGAATTACAGGCATGAGCCACCACTCCTGGCCAGAATTGGGGTAATTTTCTTAAAAGCAACAGGAGGCTGTTGATTGATGGGCTTTAAGCAAAGAAGTAATCTTGTGACAAACTCGTTCATTCAACAGCAAGTAGGAATTGAGCACCATCTCTCTGTCAGGACTATTCTAGCCCCTGGGAATACTGCAGTGGACAAGACAGACGCAGTCCCTGCCCTTGCTGGGCCTGTGTTCTAGTTGAGAGAGCTTATCAGCTAAAATGCAGGCGCCGATGTGGAAGAACAGCCAGGAAACTCTCGTGTGTTTTAGGTGTGCGATCATAGTAGTAGTGGAGGCACAGAGAGGTAGGAAGATTTGAGAAATGAGCAGCTGGCTCCGGCTCAGCCTCAGATTGCCAAGCAAGAACAGGGATGTTTGTCTCTCAGGGTTGCTGTCTTGGGCCATGGGACCATATGTTCTGGGAACTCTGGTCCCCACCACTCCTCCACCCCATGAAGGGGAATCCTCAGGCATCATCCCTGAACATATCAAGCTGCCCTCCTGGGCAGCAGCTGGCTTCCACTGGTTGGAAGTTGGCCACCCCAGCCCCCTACCCCACCCTTCTAGGTGGGATCTGTGCCCAGTGCTGCATCCATCCATCTGGCCTGACATACATCAGTGTCAATCCCTGGCTGCAAAGGCAATATTTATAAATCACGTTTCCAAACTGGCTACACATTTGTGCAAAGAAACAGATGGGTTGGGGTAGCCGTTTGTCACCTAGGATATTTATACAGTGAGGAGGAGGGGGCTTGGCAAGTAGTGGGAAGGGGCTGACGGACTGGAGGAGGAGGACTTCCACGGCTGCTGCGACCTCAGCGTGCTGCTGCCACCTTGTCCCCGGAGCTTACACCAGGTGGCACTCTGGATGGCAGGTCTGGTGGCCCCCCAGCTAAACAAAAGCAATTGAGGCAGAATCTCGGGCCCCTTGGGTTGGAAAGCCTTGTGAACTTGGCAGCATTGAGCCAAGGATAGCTGTGTTTCCTGCGACCAACTCAGGATACTGCTGGAATAATGAGTAGGCAGGAATGTACCGGTTGTTAAAATATTGAAATACTTCCAAAAAAGGTTTAAATAGCTGTTGACTCTGAGCCTCCCAAGTCCCTCCCTGCTGCCTCAGCCTTTCCCCCTGGCATCCTCCCCACTTTGACACAATCAAACCATGAAGGAGTTAGTGCCTGGCAAGGCAGGGTTTCCAGGCTCCTGCTCCAGGTTTTGGCCAGTGTCCTTTCTCATTGGCTATCTGAGCTGTACTCGTTGTTAAATATGTTTATTATTTTTCATGATTTATTTTTATTTATTGATTGACTGAGACAAGGTCTCATTCTGTCTCCCAAGCTGGAGTGCAGTGGTGCAATCATGCTCAGTGGAGCCTCCAGCTCCTATGCTCAAGCGATTCTCCTGCCTCAGCTTCCTGAGTAGCTGGGACTACAGGTGTGCACCACCATACCCAGCTAATTCATTTTTTTTTAAAGAGATGGGTTTTCACTGTGTTGCCCAGGCTATTCTTAAACTCCTGGGATCAAGGGATCCTCCTGCCTTGGCCTCCCAGAGTGCTGGGGTTATAAGCATGGGCCTTACGTATTTTTAACAGGACTCCCAGGGATACAGATAGGTCTGGCTTCAGAGGCCACTAAGGCCTCTTGCACTGGGGTGTGGGTGTGTAAAGGCCTTGAGAAGGATCCCAGACCTGTTCCAAGGCCAGAAGGAAGCCACGTGATCTGGCCTCCTAGCTGACCGCATCTTCTCCCAGTCCTGTCTCTTACTCTAACCATGCAGGTCTCCTCCATTCCTAGACTACCCCGGTCCTGCCCACTGCAGGGCCTTTGCACTTTCTGTGTCTTTCACTGGGATAGTCATTTTCTCTCATATCCTTTAGATCCCTTCTCACTATAGATCCCTCGGAGAGGCCCTCCCAGCCTACCCTATTTAAGAAGATAGCTTCTCTTCTTACCCTGTTTTTCTACCCCTTTTTTTTGGGATGGAGTGTTGCTCCTGTTGCCCAGGCTGGAGTGCAATGGTACGATCTCTCTTCACTGCAACCTCCGCCTCTCGGGTTCAAGCGATTCTCCTGCCTCAGCCTCCAGAGTAGCTGGGATTACAGGTCGCCACCATGCCAAGCTAATTTTTGTATTTTCAGTAGAGACAGGGTTTCACCATGTTGGCCAGGCTGATCTCGAACTCCTGACCTCAAGCGATCCCCCCCAACTTGGTCTCCCAAAGTGCTGGGATTACAGATGTGAGCCACCATGCCCAGCCCTTGCTTTACTTTTCACTGTTTCATGGAACACATTTTATCAAACACCTACTATGCGCCAAGTCATGCTCCAGGTACCCAGGGTTGAACAACGTCAAGTCCAGACCCTTGTGGAGATTGCATTATTCCTTCATCCCAACCACTTATCATCCCAACATACTTTTTCATTTGTGTAATTTCTGTCTCACCTCACTAGGATATAGACCAGGTTTTGTTGTGTTTGCTATTGGATTTCCAGGACCCAGAGCGGACCCTGACACAGAGGTTCGGGTCTTAAGAAATGCTCAGTAATTGGTCAATAAATAATTGCTGGATGTAGAAATGGACATTTCTAGGTATTAACACTATATCTTGGTGGCCCTTATCTTACTGGGGCTACCTAGCTGCCCAAGGCAGAAGGTGTTATCATCCCATTCTAGATGATGAAACTGAGGCTTAGAGAGGAACAGGCACCCCAGCACTTTGGGAGGCCAAGGTGGGTGGATCACCTGAAGTCAGGAGTTCGAGACCAGCCTGGCCAACATGGTAAAACCCTGTCTCTACTAAAAATACAAAAATTAGCTGGGGATGGTGGTGTGTGCCTGTAACCCCAGCTACTTGGGAGAATGAGGCAGGAGAATCTCTTGACCAGGGGAGGTGGAGTTGCAGTGAGCTGAGATCAAGCCACTGCACTCCAGCCTGGGCGACAGAATGAGATGCTGTCTCAAAAAACAAAACAAAAACAAAAACAAATTTCAAACAACAACAACAACAACAACATAAAAAAAAACCCAAGAGGATCCTGCGCTTCCTGGTGTTGTACAGAGCACGCTTCGCTGAGTCTGGTCTCTTATTTCCAGTCTGGTGACTGCCCCTTCCTTCAGTCTATTCCTTAAAGGTTCAAACATGAACATTATGAGGAACGCGTGAGAGGCAGAAGAGGGGAATCTCACGGTGGACTCAGGTGGGGCGGGAGAGTTTGCTATCCAGGTAGCGTGCTTAGGCAGGAGGCATGCTGGACCTGAGATGGGGATGTATTGAAACCTATCCACACCACCGAGTCCTTCTGTGACCCTGGGCGGGGCTCTTTCCCTCTTAGAGTTTCAGTTTCGTCACCTGCAAAATGGAGAGAGGGGTCAGAAAACTGCCTCACGGGAAGGCTGTGAGGATGCAGAGAGAAATGTGAGTGGGTCTGGCATGGTGTCTGACGCCTGTAATCCCAGCTCTTTGGGAGGCCAAGGTAGGAGGATTGTTTGAGCCCAGGAGCTCAATACCAGCCTGGACAACGCAGCAAGACCCCATTTCTACAAAAAATAAAACAATTAGCCAGGTATGATGATGTGCACCTGTTGTGCCAGCTACTTGGGAGGCTGACACAGGAGGACTGTTTGACCCTAGGAGTCTAAGGCTGCAGTGAGCTATGATTGCACCACTGCACTCCCGCCTGGTGACAAAGCGAGACCTTGCTTCAAGAACAATTCCAAAAACCAAAAAAGAAACGTGCGTAGAATAAAGCAGTTTCTAAACTGCATCGTGGGCTGGGCACAGTGGCTCACATCTGTAATCCCAGCACTTTGGGAGGCCAAGGCAGGCTGATAGCTTGAGCCTGGGAGTTCAAGACTAGTCTGGGCAATACAGCAAAAATCCCGTCTCTACAAAAAATACAAAAATTAGCTGGGCATGGTGGCACATGCTTGTAGTCCCAGCTACTTGGGAGGCTGAGGTGGGAGGATTGTTTGTGCCCAGGAGGTGGATGTGGCAACGGACCACTGCACTCCAGCCTGGGTGGCAGAGGGAGACCCTGTCTCAAAATAAATAAATAAATAAATAAATAAATAATAAAAACCAAAAACCTTCAGGGTGGGGATGCACGTGGCTTAGTTCAGTCTTCACTCAGAACGGGGGCTCTTTCCACCCTGGACTCTGGCACAATCACTCCTCATTTATTCCTGTCTATGTCTTCCCATCTGCCATTTCTCATCTTTGGGATGCCCTCCTCCACTCCACCAACCCACACCCTGCTTGTGTTTGGCCAGTGGGCTGGGTAGCAGCTTCAGCTTGGCCCAGACTTTCCATGTGATCTTAGATCCAACACAGGCCCTGTGGATGCCTCCATCCCTCTGTCTATCATATGGGAACAGGGCAGGGAGACTGTGCCCCTCCCTCCTTGCATCCTAGGGTTGGAGGCTCACCTTGGATGTCAAGCAGAGAGAAATGAGGATTGCTGGGAGCTTCAGGCACCAGGCGGAAATAGAAGCGGTGCCCGCCTTGGGGCTCGTCTCTGTCCACCACGCTGATGGTCTGGATGAGCTGAGGGGTGAGGAGGGGATAGGGGCTAGTGGTGGGGCTGAGACCAGTCTCGGCCAAGGTAGAGGGTGCCGCTGGCCAGTCCTGGAAGCAGTCCCCAGCCCCAGCCCCACGGGGGTACCTGGCCTGGCTTGGCATCCTCGCATACAGCTGCCTCGTAGGGTGTGGCCAGTTCTGGGGGATTGTCGTTCACATCCAGGATTCGGATCCTTAGGGATGCTCGGGATAGCTGGGCATGATTGTCTGTAATGAGAGCACAGGGGCAGGGGAGAGGCATCAAGTGTGAGAACTAGATAACCTCCTCTCTACTACGAGGACAACAGTGGGCAGTGGGGTCGCACTGAGAGATTTGTGGGTTAACCAAGTTGGTACAAGCACCAGAACTGGGAACATTTGGGCATAAGTTGAGTAATCATCATTGTGACCATCACCACCATTACCATCAGCCTTGGCACCAACTGGTATTACCACTACAACCCTCACCACCACAATGGCCAGTAGCACCCATTGCCATCACCAACAGCATCACCACTGTCACCATCAACACCACCATCACTGTCTCCACGATGGCTACCTTTGCCGTCACCACCACTATTACTATTACCATTGTCATCATTAAGCCATTACCAATACCACCATTAGCATTATCATCAGTGTGTCTACCAACATAACTATCAGTACCACCATCACCATCCCGACACTGCTGCCATCACCATTGACATCGCTACCACCACCATCGGGGCATCAGGTCATCACCATCACTACCATCACCATTAGAATTAGCACCACCACCACCAGAACCGCATCCTCCAGTACTACACTCATCATCTCTACCACAAAGAATACTAAAGCCATCACCATCATCACCCTCACCACCACCACCAAGCCCATCACCATCACCAGTATCACCATCACCATCATCATCACCAATACCACCACCATGTCTTCCGTAGTCACCACAACCACCATCACCAGCCCACCTGTTACTACTGTCACCCCATCGTAATCACCAATATCACCATCACATCCCTGACCCCAACAACACTGTCATCACCACTGCCATCCCCCTCCGCCCCCCCACTACAGAGCACACAGCATGCACCTGGAGCAGCTACATCCATTATTTTAAGTATCTTTGCAGAAATCCTGTAGTTTTGTACAATTTCTATCCCCATATTGCAAAGGAGAAACTAAAACATGGGATACTTTCAAGACATGGGTCCGCTGGCAACTAAACTCCAAAACCTCTTTTTTCTCAAGACCTGATCCTAAAAGGGCCAGACAAGTCCAAGGAGGTAGATCTTGGCCAGCAAAACCATGATGTCCTCGCCCCTCCAAGTTGGGATGTCTTCAAGGTCCCTGTTATATTTATCTCTGGGTTACCAGCATTATGGGATATGCTGCAGGTAAATTCTAATATATTAATATTTGCTGAATGAATAAATGAATGAATGAATGAAGCCTGGAAGAACTGAGACTGCAGCAGGCTTGAATTCCAGGCGTGGCTGTGTCCCTGACAGTGTTTGGTCTTGTGTAAGACCCTGCCTTCTCTGACATCAGTTTCCACACCTGGAAAATAAACAGAGGGCATAGTGATTATGAGCAATGCTGGGTAGTTCTGAGTCCAGCTCTGCCGCTTTATGTCTGTGTAATTCTCGCCATGTCACTTGACCTCTCTGTGCCTCAATTTTCTCACCTGCAAAATGGATCTAATACTGACCAATTTATGCCTAGTGTTCCATTATTGGAACGCTGAGCATGTGGAAGTTACTTATATCCTACTGCTCAAGGTCATCGCCAAGGTCTGATTGCAAAAATTCAAAAAATTGCAACCTCAGGCATAAATGGGTTAATAGCCGGGTGAAGAGACAGATTGAGTTAATATCTGCAGGGCATTTAGAACTGTGTGTACAACACACAGCAAGTGCTGTATAAGCATTTGTAAATAAACAGACATCCTCAAAGGGTCTTATCAGCAATGACATTAAATAACTCTAGGATGTGGAATACTTTATCCCAGCCTGTCCTGTCTGAAAAGTGCCCTGAATGTTGGTGCTTTCTAACCCCCGACCAGCCCAGACCTCTGAGTGCTCTCTGGTGCCCCATCCTCTGCTATCTTGGCCACATGTACATTACTGACACATTCCACCTGCCAGCAACCTCAGTAACATCTCCTGGGGGAGGAAACCACACCTCACTTCCAAGCAGTGACTTGGAAGATGGGGCTTTCTGGCTGGGCTGGCAGGGAGCTCTCTTAGGGACAGCCTGAAAGCTTCCAGGCATCCAGGCTCCCCATGAGTTTCCCGGGGAGTGGGACTAGTTGATTGTCCCCTGCTGTGAACTCAGGATCCGCTGTGTGCTGACGGCAGCTGCTCACATGTTGATAAAGAGAGAAACAGAGATAGGAGGGCAGGTGCAGCCACTTCCTGGGGGGTCGGTCAGGAAAAGGAAAGGGCTGAGTTCTTAATTAACTGAGACCCCGGCTTCTCTCTGGAGTTCCTCTTAGCCAGGGGCACATTATCTTCTCAGCTCACCCAGATCTGCCACTCCAGTGATTAGAGGGGGCTTTTCCGGGGCGAGAGATGGGAGTCGTGACTGGGAATGCCGGGTGAACCGTTATTTTTAAGAGTGCGTTGCCGGAGAATTTCAACAGACAGACGGCGGGTGGTTTTGGGAGGAGGGAGGTGAGGCCCACAGCCAGGAACAGGCGCCTCTCTCCCAGCAGAGGCAGAGGGAGAGTAGAGGGGGTGGCCAGGGCCTAGTGTCCCTGCAGGGCACTTTCTCCTGCAGTGGAGGGTGGTGGGGGTGTAGGGGCTGGAGGGAGACACAGGGTCCTACGGGCCATGTCGAAGGTAGAGCAGGATGGACTGCTGAGTGGGTGATCCCTCCTGGAGTGCTGGTCTCACTGCAGATGAGACCTCTGTTACAGCACCTTTGCTTTGGGCTATGCTGGGCCTCTCCTGCCTCTTCTTTTAAAATGTCACAGGCCACCTTGTGGGAAAGCCCTAATGCGCTTGGCATGAGTGAGAATCTCAGACCTAAGAGGTGGGAGAGTTGAGTGACCTCTAAATTGCCAGTTGCCATCTGCAGATCTTATTCTAGGAAATCCTGAATTTGGGGCTCGGCTGGAAGCCCAGAGCTCATGGGCCCCAGGTGAGCACCCATTGCCACTGCCATTGCCACTGTGGCAGTGTGTCTCCAGCATGGCTACATTGCAATCACCTGGGAAGCCTTTAAACAACACCGACACCCAAGGCTGGCTCATGGATTTTTTTTTTTTAACAGCTCCAGGGGATCAATCTGTAGCAAGGTTTGTAAACCACCACCCTAGGGTGACTGGGAGGTGGGAGATCCAACCTGGTTGGCTTCCTCCAAACCCCTCCTATCACAGTTAGTATCATTTATACGAATTGGAAATAATCCTCTTTTTGCCACCTTAAATGTTTCTGGGATAAAACAAGGAATCCATCAGTTGATTAAGCTGGACCTCCTGTGCAGGATTTTCCAGTTCACAACACCCTGTCTTATTATGACCTCATGTGATCTTTGAAATAACCCTTGAAGAAGGCCTTGTTAATCCCACTTTCTGGATGAGGAAACTGAGGCCTATGGAGGGGCCAGGGTTTTCCTCACAGCCTTAGGTGAGTCAGCAACAGAGCTGGTGTTGGGTCCGAAACCTCCCGACTCCAAGTTCACCGCTTGGTCCTGACACAACATCGGGGGCCCTCCTGCTACCTGAGCATCTGTCCACTCAGTGGCAGCTGTGGCTCAGACCTGGGCCCCAAGCGGCTCTCAGCCAATGGCCGGTGGCAGGTGCCCCCTCCAAGGACTGGGTCCCCCGTAGCCCTCCCCTCTTGGCTTTTCAGTTCAGCTGACTGACATGCAAATTAGTTTAATTATTTCTTCTTCTAAAATAAATTATATTTTGCAGTAGCTGCAATATGTTGTGTCAGGCAAAATTACATTCAATATTTTTAAACTAATTGATGCAGCCTTGAGGAAGGCTGATTGACAGCCCGGGGCTGAGCAGGCCTGCAGCCTTAACTGATTCCTAAATTAAAATTAAACGTGCTTTGGCCCGGTGCTTCCTCTTTGAGCTGCCGCACCATTGATCCGGGGAGGTGCCAGGTGAAGCCCCGGGGGTCTGAGAGGCCCGAGGAGGCTGGGCAGCTCAGGGTACCTCGGGAGAGACCAAACTCGGGACCGGAGAACTGCTGTGGAGGGGGGCAGGTCCCTGGCCTCCGCTGGCCCTCAGAGTTTCTTCTGTATAATGGACGGGGGATTGGACTGGACAATCTGGAACCGAGACCTGTGCTTTTTGCTGACAGTTGTGGATCAAACATCTCCTTTGTACCAAGGACACAGCAGTGAATAGGACAGCATGGTCTCGGTCTGGTGGCAGGGACAGAGATTGCTCCAGACTGTGAGAAGGGCTGAGGGAAAAAAAGTTCAGGAGCTGTGAGAGCTTGGAGCAGGGGGTCTTGGCTGGGGGGATGCAGGATTTTTTTCCTGGACTAAGTGATATTTGTGCTGAGTCCTGCCGGGTCCTGACTGGGAAGTGATTGTGCCAGGGGGATGGGAAAGGAAAGATTGTCTCAGGCAGTGGGGTCGGCAAGTGCCAAGGCCCTGGGGTAGGAGGGGAGGCCGTGGATAATGAGACTCTGGATCTCTTCCAAGGAGGATCCCAGCCCCTCGTACAGTTACTCATTTGACATCCGACCAATCTGAGTGAGGTGGGGACAGGGCTGGGGGCCGGTGGGAAGGGAAGAGGAGACGGGGCCTGGCCTGTGCCCCGTTAGGGCACTCCTAGGAATGTGCTCCTCCCTGGAAGAATGGCAACAAACGCATATTAAGCACCTGCCAAAGACCAGGGTCCGGGCGGCACCGTTTCATCCTGCCAATCGTGGATGAAAGATTGGGAAGGCAGAGACTGGTATTGTTGCTGTTTCACTGATGAGGAAATGAACTCAGGGGGTGGCCCAAGGTCTCATAGGAGCTGAGACTCAAACCTGGTCTGGTTTAAAGGGGGATTTTTAAACCACCACATGGGGTTGCCTTTCATGTCTTTAGCTATCAGAATCCATTTTGCCTTCAAGGCCCCAAACAAATGTCCCTGCTTCCTCCAGGAAGCTTTCCTTGATTGCTCTTGGTTCTGGGTGATCCGAGGATAAGCCCAAGTTCCCTGTGCCCACAAGACCCCCTGTGATCATCCTGCTGTGGCCTCCCTGGCCTCGTCACTACCCCTCTCTTCCTCTTTTGCTCTGCTCCAAGTTCGCTCCTTTACCTCCTTCAGGTCTTCGCCCAGATTTCTTCTCGGAGAGGCCTCCCCTAAAGACCTTATTTCCATTCGCCCTTTGCCATCCTACGAGACACTGCTTCCCTGCCTTACTCCTCTTTGTAGCATTTACCCAGCACTCTCTGTTTTTATTTAACTTGCTCACCCTCTGTCTATTTCCTCCTCTAGAAGGTAAGCAGAAGTTCTGTATATTTTCTTTACTGCTGCATCCACAGCAACTGCTTGCATGGCACATAGTAGATGCTTAATAAAGACATGTCCAGTGAATGGACTCCAGTGTCTGTGGCTTCCCTGACCATGAGCACGCTCCAGGAGGGACACTGGGGAGGTGCAGGGGAGAGACAGAGACCTCCTTGGATGAACTGACTCTGTTGTGGCAGGGGTTGGGTCTCCTGAATTTCAGAAGCAGTCTAGTGCTGGGACCCTCTTCCTGCCTCTCTCTTTCTTGACCAAGGTTTTCTCATCAGTAAAACAAATGGAGTGGGATTCTGTGGTTCTCCTTGGCTGTCACAGAGAAAGAGAGAAGTGAAGCTGCAGAGTGGGAGTGGGAAGGAGAGTGGGGGGGTTGGGAGGGGGAGAGAGATCAGCTCGAAGAAAGCGCCTTCCCTCTCACTTGCAGTGGTGGGGACCAAGCAGAGCTCGGACCCTCTTCCCACTGTCGCCCCAGCCCCTCCTTCCTCCCCGAGGGAATTAAATTGCATCCAAACACCAGGCTCTGATTAGAGCTGGCCAGCTGGGCAGGAAGATTTATCATCCCAATTACAAGCCCGCCAAGACAAGCAGGCAGGACAGGGAGGCGCACGGGGCGAGCAGATGGGGGTGCTCCAGGGAAGGGGTGTCAGGGCAGCCAGCAGTGAACTCCTTGCACTCCCTTCCCTGTCCCCACACCCTTCCAGTGGGAACAGGAGGCTCAGGTGCCCGTCTCTGTCCCTTGAAGGAACTTCAGCGATCTATTTGGCTTCCACATGGAGACTGGAAGCTTTGACCTTATTGGGGGGAAGTTTATTCCTCCCAAGGGTCAGGGAGGACTCTGGGTGAAGTAGGGACCCTGAAATTATAACATCCCTGAAATTCAAAGGGGTAATGGGGGAAGCTTCCTTTCCCAGGGGTTCAGCTGGTCCCTAACGTTCTGGGCTGTCCTGCTGAGACCCCACGGATATCACAAAATCTCTGTTCCTGTTGGGCTCCATTAGGTACTCAAGGTGGCACAGGATTCCAGGAGTCATCCAGTCCAAGAGGAGCCCAGGGCTGATTTACACACCTCTGGTGACAGGGAGCTCACTGCCTCTCGAAGCAGCTGCTTCCATGCAGAGCCGTGACATGTCTCTCTCCTGGACAGCCTCCCTGGAGTTCCCAGCAACCTGCCCTGGTCCTGCCCTGGCCCCCAAGCCCAAAGCTGAGCCTGATAGCCTCCCATCTGTTCCCCCGACTCCACATTTGTCCCTTCCAAGCCACTCTTTCCACAAACCCAAGGGAACATTGGGGACCAAACATCTGATCATGCCACTCTTCTACTCAAAGACCTGTCACCTCCAGGAGATGTCTGGTTCCTCACGGGACATCAAGGCTCTTTCTGTACAGGCCCAGGGAGCTTCTTCACCCTCCCCTCGCCTCACCTGCTCCCGACACCCTCCAGCCCCAGAGCCTGGCCAAACTCAGCCTCTCTGTTCTCAGAATGGGCCTCAGACTTCCAAGTTCCCAGGCCTTTGCACACAGGGGGTTTTCTGCCTGGAGCACCCGAATCCCCTTTCTGCCCAGGGAGAAACTTCCTTGGCCTTTGAAACCCGGCTCAGATGTCCTCTCGGCCAGGTGCTGGTGCTCATGCTTGTAATCCCAGTGCTTTGGTTTGGGAGGCCAAGGTGGGAGGCCTGCTTGAGCCCAGAAGTCTCTTCCACCCCCCGTGAACTCTCAGGTCAGTGGTCAAGCCTCATTCGTCACCAAGTCCCAGAGCCCGGCCCAGGCTGGGGTAGGTGACAGGAGACCCCAGAAAACGCCGGCTGGGGGTATACGGCTGGTGTGTGTGTGCAGGAGAAACTGAGCATGCTCTGCTGCTCAGACACCACTGCCACCTTCACTTCCCATCTCTGTCCCTCCCTCCAGCCTCCTCAGGCCCCCTCTATGGTCCTTCTGAGAGGCACAGACTGGGAGTCAGAAAGCCTCATGGGGGACTCCCTTCCTTGGCCTCTGTCTCCCCAGGTACAGAACAGGATGGGGATGGGGCTGAAGCCCATCATCTCTGCCATTCCCTCTCCTCTCAGATTCTTTTTCTGACTCTTAAGAGCACCTACTGTGCGTCAGGCATACAGTAAGCACCTGAGCTAGGCACTTAAAGCACATTATTTCTGATATTTGGGGGATTTATGTTTTATAGAAAGCATTCAGCCCAATGCCTGGCATACTGTAAGCTTTAAGTAAACAGAAGCTGCGATTATTATTATTATTATTTGTTTTTTGAGATGGAGTCTTGGTCTGTCGTCCAGGCTAGAGTGCAGTGGCACAATCTGAGCTCACTGTAACCTCCACTGTAACCTCCGGGGTTCAAGCCATTCTCTTGCCTGAGCCTCCCAAGTAGCTGGGATTACAGGCTCCCACCACCAGGCCCGGCTAATTTTTGTATTTTTAGTAGAGATGGGGTTTTGCCATGTTGGCCAGGCTGGTCTTAAACTCCTGACCTCAGGTGATCCACCCACCTCAGCCTCCCAAAGTGCTAGGAATACAGGTGTGAGCCACTGTGCCCGGCCGGAAGCTGCTATTATTAATAGTTATCATTGTCACAGCCATGCAGTAAAGTAGGTATGATTGTTACCATTTTATAGATGAGAAAACCAAGGTGACAAGATGGAGAGTGACCTGTCCAGGCCCACCCAACTGGAAATCATGCGACTAGAAGCAGTTCTTCCCCATCATGCATTCCTGTCTTTCCATCTGGGCAGGCAAGCCCGCTCATCTGTCCATTCAGTAGACACACACGCCTACTGTGTGCCTGGCCTATGTGAGTGCTGCAGGTGTAGACTAAGCCCTGCCCTCATGGAAGGCACACTTTCCCGGGGAAGAGCGATCTTCACTGAATACTCACACGGATGCATCTATAAATCATAACACGTGCTCTGTGGCATGAAGGGAAAAGCAGGGTGCTGTGAGACGCGACTTGGCCTGGGGTGACCCAGATGGGGAAGCTTCTGGCGAGTCTGGTTAACCCTTTGCTGTCCTGGACATCTAGCTATGACCCCTCCAAATCAGCTTAGGGCTGGGTGACTCCTGAGAGTGTGGCTGGATGCCCCCCTGGCACTCCCCCCTTCCAGTGTTGGCTTTCCAAGTCTCCCCTAGACCCCCCCTCAGTCTCTTTGAAGACTGTCCCTTTACAACTGCCCTTTCCACCGAAGGATTCAGACACAAATTGTACTTTAAATTCAATATCAGTCATTAATATTTCATGATTACAAAACGTTAAAGATAATGTCAGTGGAAGGAGCGTCTGCATGGGCAGAATGGATGACTCAGAAGTTCGGGGAGAGGGGAGCCGGCATACTAAGTGGTTCGGGAGTCTTTGAGGTAATCCAGCATGACAGGCGGCGGCTCCCGGCTGAGTGCAACATTCTCCGAGGTGCTCACCAAGCGCCACCGCTGTGTATAAATATTTCCCCTCTGATTCTTGTCACCTCATGTTTGTGATGCCTGGGAGCAGGTGGGGCTGCTGTGACCCTCTGAGCTTCCCTTCTGTTTTTGAGGAAGCCAAATGGACGCTCTGGCGGGAGGGCATGGGGCTGGGCGGGCAGAGACGGTGGCCATGCCCCTGGGGCCCCTGCTGGCTCCCGGGAGGCGGGAGATCTGGGGTCGAGCCTGCCCCTGCCTGGGCTTGCTCTGCGATCTCAGCGCCATCCCTGTTCTTCCCTGAGCCTCTGTTTCCTCACCCATAAATGGGGATAATAAGTTTGTCCTCATCTCCTGGAGATGGTGAAAAGGAAGAGTGGGGCCATTATTTGTGACAGCTCTTTTTTTGTTGTTTATATTTGAGACAGAGTCTTGCTCTGTTGCCCAGGCTGGAGGGCAGGGGCATGATCTTGGCTCACTGCAACCTCTGCCTTTGGGTTCAAGCCATTCTTGTGCCTAAGCTTCCCCAGTAACTGGGATTGCAGGTGGGCACCACCATGCCCAGCTAATTTTTGTATTTTTTAGTAGACACGGGGTTTTGCCATGTTGGCCAGGCTGAGGTCTCAAACTCCTGAACTCAAGTGATCTGACCATCTTGGCCTCCCAAAGTACTGAGATTCCAGGTGTCAGCCACCATGCCTGGCCTGTGAGAGCTCTTGATTTTGCGCCAGCACCAGGGAAACTGAACTGGAGGGGCAGCTGAGGAGAGCTGGGCTCTGGAGTCAGGCAGGCTGGGGCTGGGACTCGACAAATGACTTCGCCGTGCTGAGTCAGTTTCCTCACCTACACCCACACAGTGAAGATGGCAGTAGAATGGATAGTCCTTAGGGATGAAGATTTCATGACCTCATCACAAGAAAGGGCCCGGAACAGAGTTAACACCAACAGATACCATCAACTGAGCACTTACTAAGCACCAACCACTGGGCTAAGTTCTTCCCATGAGCTATACTGTTTAATCCTCTCACCACCTCTGTGAAGCAAAACCATTCATTTTCCCATTCATTAATATCCTGGGTGAGGAGTGGGCAGGGGTTGAGGATCGCAGTGCAGAGAACGGGGGGTCTCAAGCCCAGTGGCTAGTCTTATCCTTTCAGGGATACATCTCCTTCCCCAGGGTCAGTTACTGGGGTTGATGGATGGGACGGTGGTGGGGCTCAGAGAGCAGAGAGAGCCCGGAAAAGGGAGGCCACAGCATGCCTCGGGGACCAAGCATGCCTGGTCGGAACCCCAGATTTGCCAGTGCACATCTTTGGCAAGGAAGTTTCCTAACTCTCCGAGCCTCGATTTTTCCATCAGGAAAATGGGTGCTGATCATGCTACTGATCATAATTCAATAAGGTATGTGCTAGAAAGCATCTATCCCAGAATATATATTAAGTAAAAATTGTAAAATGTTTGTGGAGTACCCTTTCTCCGATTCTCTCTCCTGTGAAATGGCAGTCTTACAGGCTTTGTATGCTATTCTAGCTGCTTTCTGAAAGAGACCCACTGGGAAGAAGCACAAGGCTTAACCTGAGAGGATATTGTTGCTGGCGGTGGGACGTCGGTCCGGTGACAGGTTGGTGGTGTGCGTGGGGGGGTCGTGTATTTGTGGGTAGGGAGAGGAGGCATCCGTGCCCAGCAGCCAGGCCATCCTCCCTGGCTTCCTCTGCAGACCAGAGCCTCAGTTGCTACCTAGGGAGCAGGTTTGAGGAGGCAAGAAGCGGGGGCTCTCTTCCCCCAAGTCCAGCCGCCACTTCCTCTCCAGCCACCTTTGTTATCTCCCTTTCATGCAGCGGAGGAGTGGATTCAAAGGCTCCAGAGCAGCAGGCACTGAGGTTTGAGCCAGCTTTATATTTCCTTTTAAACTGCAGTTGAAAGAGACGAAGGGAACTTCAGCCTAGGGACTTCCTCGGCCCCAGAATGGGCCAGTGGGGCCTGGGAAATGGGGGGACGGCAGCTAGGGGAGGAGGAAGAGGGCTGGCAGGAGGAGTTTGGGGCAGGAGGGGCCCGGGGGAGAGAGGTCTGGGGTCCCGATGGGCAGAGGTGGGTTTCAATGTTACCTGCCCGCCTGCAGCTCAGAGAATCAACCATATCCCTGTTGTCATGATTGCTTACTGGTGGCTCTGTTGATGCCTGAGACCTTGAGGGCTGACGGGTTAGAGAAGCTGGGAGAGCAGGTGGAGGCCGTGGTGGTGGCAGTGTTGCTTTTGGCATGGAGGAAGCCTGAGGGCACTCCCCTTGCCCCTCTCCCCGTGCTCTCAGTTCCTCAATTCCACAGCCTTACTGAGCTGGGTGCCATGTCTCAGGGCTCTCTCTCTTTCTCTCCCAGGTCACATTTTACCCTAGCTGCACCAAACTGACAGTGACACACACACACACACACACACACACACACACACACACACACACACACGTATTCTTCCAGAAACTCAAGCCAAGCACCTTGGAGTCATCCTTGACCCCTCTCCAACCCTCCCCAGCACATCAGCCCATGAGCAGGTCCCACTGGCTCTATCTTCAGCCTGTATCCCAAAGCCAGCCACTTCTCACCTCCTCCTCACCCCCTCTGAAACTACTGCCCGGGGCCAGGCCATGGTCCTATCTCTCCAGAACTATTGCTTTCAGCTTCTAGCTAAGCCCTGGCTTCCCCCTCAGGCTCCAGGCTCCTCTCAATGCAGCTGCCAGAGGTACCCTGTCTGAGAACATCCCTCCTGTCCCCAAACCCCTCCAGTGATTCCAACTTCATTTGGAGTAAGGTCCAGAGACCCTCCAGTGGCTCTGGCTGACCACGCTGCCCCTCATGATCCACACTGGCCTCTTTGCTGTTCCTCCAACATGCTTGGCAAATTACACCACAGGGCCTTTGCACTGGCTGCTCCCCCTGCTTGGGATGCTCTTCCTTTAGCTGTCAGCATGACTCCCTCCCCTTCTGAGGTCTTTGTTGAAATGTCTTTTCCTCATCTCTTAGATGTTCCCCTAAGAGAAGCAATGCCCCTCCTCCTCCCAGTTCCTTTTCCCAGCTTCCTGCTCTCCTTGTTTCTTCTTAGCACTGAACGTCACCTGACATGCTATGTCCGTGCTTTCTCTGTTGATAGTTCTGTTCTCCCTATGAGGATAGGAGTTTTTTTGTCTTGTTCAAGGCTGGATCTCCAGCCCCTAAAACAGGGCTTGGCATATAGCAGGTGCTCAACAAATGATAAGAAAGCCTAGCTTGAGACCAGCCCTACCCCCTTAACTTGAAACCCCGCGGGATCTTTGCTCGCACCCGTCAGCTTTTGCCTCCACCTTCACCCCTGTGGGATCTTTGTCTAGTTTCTTTCTCTTTGCCCCGCCCCCAACCTTTGGCCCCGCCCTCATGGGCTTCGACTGACGTGAAGCCTAGGCTCTGCCCCCAGCCCGTGGCCCCTCCCCTCAGCTTTTGCTCTTTCGCCCCATATTTGCCTTTGGAGGAGGCGCGGCCCCCAGCTCACCCGCCTCCATGGCCAGCACCGTGATGTTGTGCCAGCCGGCCGTCTCGCGGTCCAGCCCCTTGCCAGTCACGATGGCGCCGGTGTCCGCATCGATATCGAAGATCTGGTCCAAATCTGATTCGCGGTCAATGGCGTACCTGCGGGGGGCAGGGCGGGGCTGATTGAAGGTGCCCCCGTGTCAAATGGAGCCCGTGCCCCTGGCCCCCCACCCCACTCCAAGAAAGGGACCGCCTGCCTGGGACATACACAAGGGGCAGAGAAACTCCTTGCAACCGGGGAGGAGCGGGAAGCGATTGGGTTTGCATACCAGTTTCACGGGTAGCTGCTGTGACCGTGGGCAGCCCTCAACCTTTCTGAGCCTCAGTTTCCTCAGTTGGAAGGGAGCGAATAATTTGTACCCACAGTTGTCGTGAGGGCTGGAAGCTGGCAAAGTGCTTGGCACAGTGTAAGACTCACTGATCTTTTCTCTTCCTTCCTTCCTTCTTTTCTTCCTTTTTTCTTTCTCTCTTCCTGTCTTCCTTCTCCCTCCCTCCCTCTCTCTCTTTTCTTTCTTCCTTCCTTTCTTCTCTCCTCTCTCTCTCTCTCTCGTCTCTCTCTCTCGTCTCTCTCTCTCCTTTCTTTAGCCAGGGTCTCACTCTGTTCCCCAGGGCTGGAGTGCAATGGCGCCATCATGGCTCATTGCAGCCTGGATCTCCTGGACTCAAGCGATCCTCCTGACTCGCTGAGCCTCCCGAGTAGCTGGGACTGCAGGTGCGTGCCACCATGCCTGGCTAATTTGTGTGTGTGTGTGTGTGTGTGTGTGTGTGTGTGTGTGTGTTTGCAGAGACAGGGTTTCGCTATGTTGCCCAGGTTGGTCTTGAACTCCTGAGCTCAAGCGATCCACCCGCCTCGGCTTCCCAAAGTGTTGGGGTTATAGGCATGAACCATTGCGCTAGGCCGATTCTCATTCTTCCCTAAGAGGTGCCCCTGGAATTGAGCTTGAAGGCAGAGGCCCGAGTGGGGATGGCATTCTGGGCAGGGGAAACAGAAGGGGCAAAGGCGCGCCGGCTGAGAATTATCCCAGCAATGGTAAACACTGCTAAATGGCTCGAACCAGGAAGTGGGGGAGAATTCGCCACCAGAGCGCACGGGCACTGCACGCAGTTGGCGTGTACTGGGGAGCCAATGGGGAATTTTGAGCGGGGGAGAGGTGGTCAGTTGTGGCGTTAGGTGGCTTCTCTGGAGGCGGCGGCCTGGAGGCCCCACCCCAGGGACACGCGCTGGGTGAGTGCGGTGGGAGGGGGCCTGGGGGCCCGGCTGCCGGCTCCTCCCAGCACGAGCGAGCTAATCTGCAGCTTTTCAGTCGCCGCGTGAAAAAGCCTTTTGTTCCGCCTTCTTCCCGGGCCTTTGTGCGGCGGCTCCAGGCCTTCAAGGCCCGTGTCCAACACATGTCTCCGACGGCGGCGGCCCAGAGAGGCCCCGCCAGCTTCGGCCGCCGCTTCCCTGTGCTGATAACGCTGGTGGGGGCGCCGCGAGGCTGCGCACGGACAAAGGCCTCGAATGCCAAGCAAGCGCTCTTTGTGCGCCACGACAAAGCAGCCTGGTAAGGAGGGGCCCCTGCGCAGCCACCCGGCCCCTCCCACAGGCAGGAGGAAAGGCGCCCTTTTGCAGTCTCCCGGAGTGGGAGGTGAGGACCCCAGAAGCATTGCCTGCTTGGGGCCCAGAGCCCTGAGACGACCCTCAGTGCCTTGGCTGCATTGCCAAACCGTTCCGGGTCTCAACTCCCCATCTCTGAAATGGGGATATTGACACCCAGTGGGACTGTGTGGGTCTGAAAGCTGTCAGAGCTAGGTTTGAGTCCTCTGCCACTGATTCTACCTGTGTGACCTTGGGCAAGTCTCTTTCTGTTTGCTCACCTGAAAAAGGGGGTGACTGCTACTCACCCCACACTGTGGTGTTAGAGGAGGGGCGGGGCATACAGGACAGCTCTTAGGCTTTTCATGTTTACTGTCCCGAAGGTGAATGCCTATGGCAGACTGTAAAGCCTATGAGTTTAGTGGGAATTATAAGCCAATCCCCCAAACCCCCAGTTTAATGCTCCATCCTGTTCCTAAGCTGCTAAACCCATTCTTCTTGCCCCTGGCCACCTTGAGTCCCGCTAACCTGGGTGAAAGTACATGGGGAGGTTCAGACTCATGATTTTAATTCCTCCCTAGCCTGCACTTAGCAGTTTGGAGACTGCTTTTCCCCCAGCCATCCCTCCATTCGTTCCGTTATGCCCTAAACACTACTTGAGTGCCTTCTCTGTGCTGGTCTGTGCTAGACCCTGGGGAGAAAGCGGCAAGTGAGATAGCAGAGGTCTCTGCCAGGCATCTTATGAGGCTGATGTGATCTCCCCCATTTTGCAGATGGAAACACTAAGGCTCACAGAGGAAACTTGCCAAGCTTAGAGCTGCCAGGTGTGGTTGTGCAGGTTGTATCATGCACAATGAGACCAGGCTGAAGCGGGGAAGCGGGGGTGAATTCCAGCCAGCCTTCTGCTTGCCCAGCCACGTGTCCTAGACCAGGAAGTATCAAAGGGGGACCTGTTTCTTATTTATAAAAGGTGACATGGGCTACTGATGCCAGTGCCCTGCTCAAGGGTGCACAGCGACTCTGTCACAGAACTGAAATTTGAAACCAAATTGGGGATTCTCTACCAGAGTTCTTTTTAGCCTGACCCAGGGCCCATCCAAAGTTGAACCAGCCAAAGCCTTGATGCCTGGAGCTTCAGGCCCCCTTTGCCCCAGCCTGGCCCCATCAGATAGCTGAGTCCAAAGGAGGTTGAAGGAGGCTCCCGAGCATCAGTTCAGCTGGAAGGAACCTTGGAGACCTCCTCCCATTCTACATGTGGGATGATAGAGGCCAGGAGAGGATCAGAGACATGACTCAGCCTGGGCTCCTGGTCCCTGGTCCAGGCTGAGCGAGAGGCTGGGCTTCTGGGAGGATGCCAATTGCCTTCTTGCTTCCCCTCCCTTGCTGGCTCAGAGCTCTCTCCTCTCCTCCCTCCATGCTGCTGCAGCTCCTCCTCCTCTTCCTCCTTCTCTTCCTCCTTTTCCATGTTTTTCTCTTTTGTTCCTTCTTTGAGAGGAAAGGAGGGGCTGGAATCTAAGTGGAGGCAGCTGTTCCCAAGGCCATAGGGCGGGGGCAGCGGGGACCTGCCATTAACCAGCTAAAGACTTGGGGCTGGGGGTCAGTGCGGCTGGCTGAACCCAGGTGTTTTTGTTCCAGTTCAGGGAGCCAGAGAGTGAGTGGGAGGGAGGGGTGGGAGGAAGCAGTGTATGGCAGGGCCTGTGGCCAGGCAAATGTGGGGGTGGAGGGTGGGGTGGGGGCGAAGCTTGTGCAGCTCACGTGGAGTACTCGCATGGGTTGTGTGTTTGGTCTGTGTTGTGGGTGGACAGTGTGTGTTTTGTGTGGCGTGAATAGGTGAGTGGTGTGCCTGTGTGTGTGAGAGTTTGCATGAGAGTTGAGCAGAGGCTCAAGACGCAGCAGCTCAGCCCTGGATCTACAGCCAGGTCTGTGTTACCCCTTGCAAGTCACTTCCATCTTTAATTTCCAGCACAATAGAGATGATAATCCTACCTTGTAAATTTTTGGGAGAATGAAACACACGTAAGGTGCTTAGCTGAGTTCCAGGAAAATTGCTCCATGAATGGGAACTATTGTCACTCTATTATTCAGAGATGTCTGGTGGGGGGTACACAGGAGTCCCCTCAGCCTAGTGTGTGGCTTGCATGTCTGGGGGCAGGGAGGGCATCATGCAGGGACACAGTAATCTGAGAAGGACAGAAGGCAGCTGTGAGTCTAGAAGGTTCTGCTGAAATTTTGCAGTCCTACTTCTCATTTGGTGACAACAACCTGAAGGGCAGCAAGGGGAACTAGAGCAGGTGAGGCTGGGGGAACAGGGAGAGAATATGAGTTTGTGGCAGCTCGTGTGTGTGTGCACCCACACGTGCAAGGGAGGCCTGGGAAGGGTGCTTAGGGGTGAAATCTGATGCCCATCTGCCTAGGTTTGAAACCTAGCTGTGTGACCTTGAGCAAGTCACCTAATCTCTCTGTTCTTCAGTTTCCTCCTCTTAAAAATGGAGATAGTCACACCTACCTCACAGGCTGGTTGTGAGGTGTGGACAAATGACTACCCATCAAGCACTTAAGATGGTGCTTGGTGTATAGATCAGCTCTTGTTTTTATTTGTTGAGCGAGACTTTGTGTCGGGAGCTCTTCAAATCCTCCCAGGTGTCGTCGTCACTCATTTTATACAGGAGGAAACTGAGGCTCGGAGACGCCAAGTACTCTGCCCTGAGCCACACAGGGATAGTTAGTGGCAGAGCCAAGCTCCCATGTCTGTTCAGAGCCAGAGGTTAAGAGCATTCTCTTAAGGAGCCAGCCGGGTACCCCTGCTGGCATTTCCATGTGTTAGCAACAGCACAAAATGCTGCTGTTGTCAAGGTTAGGGTGGAGAAAATGGGGTGGGTGCTGCTTCCTTGTTGGGGTGCACGTGTGGTTTTCCTCTACATAAATATGTGCATATAAAATGCATACAAGCATAATAAATTGGGAAGCCTGCAGGCTTATGCACATACAGGCTTTCTGGTGTGCCCGTGTGTGGGTATATGAACATACATGCAGCCGGCTAAATGGTGCAGCTGCCACCCAAGCTGTTGTGTGTGTGTGTGTGTGTGTGTGTGTGTGTGTGTGTGTGTATGTGTGTTGGGGTGTAGTGGGAAAATCCTCTTCAAAAACAAAGCAGCCTGCTTCCTGCTCCACTGTCCCAACCAAGGGATTCCTTTCTGCTCACGCCACCCTCTCTGTGACTCTTTCCCCCCCACTCCCTTTAGGCATATACTCAAAAGCATGCACACGATGCCTGGAAAATTGTATGTGGTTAATACTGGCTGCAGAATGAAAGGGGAAAAAACAAAACGGGTGTGCAGCCCACCAAGAAAAATGGTAATGACTATTTCCTGAGGGCCTGCTATGTGCTAAGCCCTTAATCCTTCTTCCAACCCTGAACGCACCAGGCACAGAACTTGGTACGTGGTACACATTTAATACCTATGAATGAGGCACATACTATGATGACGCCTATTTTAGAGATGGGGAAGCCAAGGCTCAGAGCGTGTGCATTGACTTGCTCAAAACGCTCCAACTGAGCTGGGATTTGAATCCAGGTCTTCTCTGATCCAAAGCCCTTGCACTTTCTGCTGCACCACACTGCGGGGTGCTGGGTGGAGAAATGAGGTGCTCCCTTCCTCTGCTGTAGTGTGGACTAGCTGTTTTTGATGTTCAAAAGAGATTCACGATGGGGCTAGGTAGGAACATGGCTGGGCTAACAAATGGCCAGTCTATCTGCAAACCTGCCTAATCGAAAGGTGGACCCATCTGAGCACTTTCCTCCCTCCTAAAGCCTTCTAAGGCTTCCCACTGCCTACAGGATAAAGTCCCACTTCTTCATGTGGCATTCAAGGTCTTTTGCTGCCTGTCTCCAAGTGCCCCCTTGTCCCTATCATGAGCTCATCCAGCTAATCTCCCTGCTCACAAACTTAACCTCCTGGCTCCACGATCTTGTCCCTGCCACCTCCCCTCTCCATCACGCCAACCTGGAGCACACTCTCCCTGTTCCAAGCCTTGTCCTCTTTGTCCCCCTGCAGAGGCCCCTTTGGGCGAACCGCTGTCCCTCCTCTTCCTGGTGCATAAACTACTCACCCCTCCTTGGAGCTCCTCAGGCCCCTGCCTCAGCTCAGGCCTACTTGGACCTGGATCTGTCACTGTATTTGTTCACACAGGGGCCCAGGCTCCCCACTGGCCCCTGTCCGACTCATCTCTGTGGCCGGTGCACAGGGGAGGGCACTGCACAAGTTTGGGAACTGTACCTACCACAAGAAGAGTAGGAAGCAGGGGTGAAACGGCAAAAGGCTAGATTCAGGAAGTGGTCAGTCATGGGTCAGACCCCAGTGCTTCCCCTTTTGAGCGGGGTGGCCTTGGGAAGTCATTTGCCCTCTCTGACCCTCAGTTTCTTCATCTATCAAATGAGTACGATGCGCTCTGAAGGGTAAATGCAGTAACATGAGGCACCGTCTACTCTCTCCAGTGCAGAGGCCCAGAAAAAAATCTCTGTAGTGTCTGCATTTCTGTAATTTCCAGGCACTCACTGTTCCCTGCCAACCATGCTAGGCAACATCTCCCAGGATGCCACTTCATTTCTTCATTTCCAGGGACACGCCAAGCTTATTCCTACCTCAGGGCCATTCTACTTGCTGTTCCCTCTACCTGGCATGCTTTTCCCCACATTTTTGCATGGATGGCTCCCCATCATTCTGATCTCAGTTCATGTGTCACATTCCTGACCACTCAATTCAAAGCGGCCCTGTGTGGTCCTGATCCCTCCTTATCCTATCACTCTGTCTATTTTCTTCATAGTGCTTTCAGCAATTATTTCACATAACCATTTGCTGTCCGTCTCCCTGCAGAAGGCAAACTCCATGTGGACAGGGATTCTGTTTTATGATCTCTGCTTCTTCACTGCACAGAACAGTGCCAGGCACGACTCAATGCTGAGTGGCTGCCTAAGCCTGTGACCCTGAGAACACGGGCGCTGCCAGAATGGAAACCTTAGAGCAAGCTGCACTCTGGAAGCACACATGGCCAGAGAGAACCCCTTCTCTGTCTCCTGCAGCCCCTCACTTCCATGTGTGTACCCCACAGTCTGGGAGCTCCACCCCAGCTCTGTCCTTGGCTGAGTCATCTTGTTGTCCCCAGGCCTGGTTCAGAACCTGGCATGGAGGAGGAGCTGGGTAAATGTTTGTGGCGTTAAATTGGACCAGTCTCAAGCTCCTCATTGCCTCTACATCTGAGGAGCCCCAGGGAAGGGGCCGCCAGAGAGAAATGAAAGAAGGTGAGAAGTAGTTTCAAAGTTGGCCCTTTCAGTGCGGATAAAAGCAGGAGGTAAGGGAGCCAAAGCGGGGAGGAGGGAGAGGACTGAGGGGGGTGCGGAGAGTGGAATTGGAGAGGAAGGGAGCTGGCAGACGGGAGCACTGACCCGGGGCCAAGGACTTGCCTCCCGATCCATGTTCTCATCTCCCTGGGAGAGGCCGCAGAATCCTTCCTCTCTCCCTGGCCTCAGCTCCCTGACAAACAGGGATGACAGCGCCTTCTCTGGAGAGGTCTGGACCCAGGCCAGAGGCCAAGGGGGATGTTCAGAGACGGTGCCACCAGCCTGGGTGGAAGGGCATGAAGGAGTTCAGAGGCAGTGGAGGGTGGCACTGGCAGTGAGTGTGGTGAAAGCAGCGTGGGCATTCTGGGCTTCAGGACAGAGTCTGAGCTCCTCAGCCTGCCTCAGACCCTGTGAGACTTCACTTTTGTGCCTCATCTCCCCCAGCCCCCTATAGCGATCACGGTCTGCTGTTCTCCAGGCACACCTACCACTCCTTTGCCTCTATACCTCTGCACAAGCTGTTCCTCTGTCTGGAATGTGCCTCTCTTCATATTTACACCATACCCAGATACCCAATTCAGGTCAATTCCTGTCTCCTCTAGAAGTCTTCCCAGACCCCTGGCGCTATCTCCCAATCTGAGAGTCCATGAACAGTTAAACAGAATAGCATCTGTGTGTCTCGCCTAGGGCTGCCATGTAAGGTTGCACAGGCTGTGCACCGCACAATCCTAATAGAGCCATTCAGACACACAATGATGGGAATGTTGCCCTCTGGAGTTGCACAATGCAGAGGTCCTCAAATAAACTTTCCACCCATCTCTCCTTAATGTCCAGCACAGAGCTAGGCTCATAGTCAGCTCAGGAGGTACTCATTGACTAGGTACAGGGGTTTTGGGAATGAATCAGGGAGCCCCAATGCCTCCTTCCCATCCATCTAACACTGGCCACTCCTCCCACCACTAACTGTCTCCTCTGGATCAGTTTCTTCTACAGCCTTTCCTCCCACCTCTTCTACCTGAATTTCTTCCAACTTAGGGTTAACACGTGCAGCTCCCGGACCCTTCCAGGGAACCCAGCTGGGGTCCCTGCTCTGCCTTTGTCTCGCCTGTGTGTGTTTCCTCCCTTGTCTGGCTTCCTCCCCAAGGCTCCCTTCTCTGTTTCCACATTGCCATGTCGGTCCCTCCTGTCCTCTTTCCATGGGTTTTTCTCTCTCTCCAGTCTCTTCCTCTCATTGTTGGTCTCTCTACATCTCCGTGAGTCTGTTTTTCTGCCTCTTTTCTCAGTCTTTATTTTTATTTTATTTTAATTAATCTATTATTTTCAGACAGAGTTTTGCTCTTATTGCCCAGGCTAGAGTGCAATGGCACGATCTCAACTCACTGCAACTTCTGCCTTCCAGGTTTAAGCGATTCTCCTGCCTCAGCCTCCAGAGTAGTTGGGAGTACAGGCGGGCGCTACCATGCCCAGCTAATTTTGTATTTTTAGTAGAGATGGGGTTTCACCATGTTGGTCAGGCTATTCACAAACTAGTGACCTCAGGTGATCCACCACCTCAGCCTCCCAAAGTGCTAGGATTACAGGTGTGAGCCACCGTGCCCGGCATCTATTTTTACAAATCATTAATTCACCACATATTCAGCCTGTGTCCACTGAGTGCTGAGGCCTGGGTTAGGCCCTGTCTGTATAGCAGTGAACAAACAGATGTAAATCCCTACCCTCAGACAGCTTACCTTTCAGTGGCAAAGACAAACAAGGCTATTAGAAAAGCAGGTAGCGTGTCAGATGGCGATGAAGGCTAATGAGGAAGCAGCAGAAGAAGACAGGGGGTAGGCAGTGTCAGGGCTAGGAGTTGGGGTGGAGTTGAAATTTTAGGAAGAGCGATCAGAGAAGGTCTCACTGAAAAGATGACTTTTGAGCAAAGACCTGGAGGAAGTGAGAGCGAACGATGCGTGTTGGGGGAGCTATTAGGGTGAGAACATTCTAGGCCGAGGGATCGGCTATAGTACAGGCCCAGTGTGCAGGTGAGCTTGGTGTGTCTGCAAGGCTGTGAGGGGCTGGTGTGGCTGCGGCCGAGTGGACTGGAAAGGAGCGGGAGGTGAGGTCTGAGAGGCTACAGGGCGGCTGGAGCATGTCACGGTCAGGGCTTGGGCTTTTGTTTTGAGCTCAATAGGTGTCTTTGGAGGGCTTTGGGCAGAGCAGGGCCAGGCTTTGGTGTGCATTTGAGCAGGATCAGGCTGGCTCCTGCAATTCTAGGTTAAAGAAGGGTGAGGACAGAATCAGAGAGACCAGCGAGGAGGCAAACTGCAATATTCCAGCCAAGAGAAAATTGTGACCTGGACCGAGGTGTAGCAGCAGAGGTCAGACTCTGGATCCATGTTTAAGGTAGAGACAGCAGGATGTGCTGATGGACTGAAGGGAGGCCTGAGACAATGAGAGGGGCGAGGCTGTCTCCAGCATTTTTGACCTGAACAACTGGAAGGATAGCGCTGCCGTTCCCAAGATGGAGATGATGCCAGGCAAACTGGTGTTTTGTTTTTTCTTTGGTGGTGAGACCAGGAACTCAGTCCTGAATTTAAGTTTGAGGTGTCTAGCAGAGTACCAAGGGAGATGATGAGAGGGAAGGGGGGCAGGAAGAAGACTGGGGGAGTCCTGGGCACAGGGATGGCCCAGCCAAGAGACCAGGGAGCTAGTGTGGCTGCAGCCAGCAGTGTCGCGCTCTGTCTGTCCCGCCTGGTTCTCTCCCTCCGGGGCCTGGCTCCCCTGCCCCTCACTAACTGTTCTCACATCTGCTTCCTTGGCCCTTTGGCTCCGTGCCTGTTTCTCTCCACCCCTGTGCGCCTCTCTCTGCGCCTCCCCCCCACGCAGCCCCCTCCTCTGGCCCTCCCCGCCCCAGCCCTCCTCCCATCTGCCCGCAGTCTGTCCGCGGGGGGCCGATGGCGGGATAGCAGGCAGCAGGCGTCGGCCCCGGGCGGGGGTCTCACCGGACGGGCCGGTTGGCGGCGTCGGGGTCCCGCGCCGTCACCACGCCGACCAGGGAGCCCACCTGCGCGTCCTCCTGCACCTCCAGGAGGCCGGAGGGCGGCCGGAACTCGGGGGGCTCGTCCACGTCGGTCACGGCCACGCGCACGATCGCCTGGTCGCGGAACGTGCCCAGGTCGGCGAAGCGGGGGTCCACGAACTTGTTGAGAGCCTCCAGGACCACGGTGTGGACAGGCTGGGACTCGAAGTCCAGGCGCTGGGGGAGGGAGCAGAGGGCCGGTTAGTGGGTGTCTGGTGGACACTGAGGCCTTCACGAGGGAGGCCAAGGCAGGCAGAGCTGGCCCTAGGTCACACGTTATCTCAGCAGGGGCAGCAGGGATGATTGGGCTGCATTGCAGAACTGACCCAGACCAACCCTGTGGATTATGCTGGGGAAACTGAGGCTCCTGGAGGACAGTCTTGCCTAGGGACACAGCCACTCCAGGCTAACGCGCTGGGCTCCCAAACTTCCTGCCTCCCAGCACAGTCTGTGAACTATTTCATTAGTTTATTTCACAAACACAAAGCACCTACTGTGTGCCAGTGCTTTGAATATATTAACTCGACTTTACAGCAACCCTAAGAGGCTTGTGTTCTTATGATCTGATTTTACACATGGGGAAATCGAGGCCCAGAAAGGCTCAGTAACTTGCCCAAGTCACAGAGCAGTGAGTCACTAGCAGAGCCAGGATTCCCTGGTATGCAGGAGTTAGCAACTAATGTGAGTTGAGCCCGATAAGCCGAGCTGCCTTACAGCTTTCCTCTGAGATCCGGCTAAATCCACGCTGAGCCTGTGCTGCTTATCGGGGGGTACTAATGGGTGACCCTCTGATGAATGAGCTCCAAGGCTGTGTGTTAGCTCTGGCCTTCTAAAGACACCGCCTATAGCAAAGAGAAATAGCCATGGCGGAGCTGCAGGGACCTTAGTTGCATGGTGGGGGAGCAATTTGATTGGCAACAGTGACCTTCCAGGAGACCCACAGGCAGGTGCTTGCCCTGTGTATGGGGTCCCTCCGTTGCTCTCAGAATGCCCCACCCCTGACTTCTCCAGCAGCAAAAACAGCCGTGTCCTGCCTCCAGCCTGTTGCCTGGGAAATCCGGATGCAGGGAGGCAGGCAGTGGCCTGGCCTGGGAGTGAGTGATGGACTCTGGAGCCAGGTCATCAGTCTGCTCCCTGAGCCATCACTGACTCCACAGAGACACCCTAGGCGCCACTGCTGGAGCAGGCGGCAGGAGGGGGCCTGAGAGCTATGGGTGGGGGAGATTAAACAGCCCAGGTGAAGAGCGCAAATGCTGTGCTGAAGTCCCCAGGCTAAGTTTGAAGCTGGATTCTGCTGCTGGGTGAAGCTGGGTTTCTCTGGGCCTCCAATTCTCCATCTGTAAAATGGGCTCATCTGTGGAGATCAAAAGACTGAAAACCACTAGTGCTTACAGAAGGGAGATTCTAGAGCTGGATCCCCTGGGCCTGTATCCCTACTGAACGAGGCTCGATGCATGACCTTGCGAAAGTTACTGAATTTCTCGGGGCGTCAGCTTCTCATCTATAACATGAACAATAATGGCATCTCAGAGAGTTGATGAAGGGATCAAATGAGTTAATACTCAGAAAGTAGTTGAAGGGCACATGGCACATGGCCAGCACTTTATCACAAGTAGTAGCTATTATATTATTATCCTCTGGGAAGGAGCTGAAGGAACTGGGCGTTTCTCTATCCTTGAGCCCTCAATGCCAGGTAAAGAGCAGGTCATTATGTGCTTGCTGAGTGAAAGAAGGGCTGTTGGGGCAGATGTTTCTAGAGGTCCTGGAAGGCAGCACTCAGGCTGATAAGCACAGATTTAAGGAGACAGATGCAGGCTGGATGGGAGGAAGAAGAGCTGGATGGTGGTGGAAAGTGAGCATCCTGTCACTGGAGGTATGCAAACTGACCACCTGTGGGCCAGTGCAGGGGACTTAGACTTCCCATGGGAGAGTGAGGTTGGAGTGGATGGTCTCAATGGCCTTTGCAGCCCCGAGTTGCCAAGCCCCTGACCAAATCCTGGAAGATAGATTTTTGCTTCTTTATTTGACCTCCCTAGGGATCGCTGAGTTTGCAGTTTTCGTTTCTGGTTCCTGGGTCAGCCAGTGGGTGAGAAAGGCTATGAGAAAGCAAAGAGCTTTGGAGTCACCAGACCTGGGCTCAGATCTCTACTATGTGTCTTACAGGTGTGACCTTGGGCAAGCCCTTTTACCTCTCGGAGCCTCTATTTTCTTACTTGTAAAAATGGGGCTAGCGACCTCAGCTTCAGAGGGAAACATGAGGATTAAAGGAAATGAGGAGTGTGAAGAGCCTGGCAAGGATGTGAAGCACACATCAGAGTGTCTGAGGGTGTGGATTCCCATCTGGATTGAATCCTGGCTCTGACAAGCAGCTGTGCAACCTCTGACAGGTCACTTTACCTCTCTATGCCTGGTGTGCAAAATGGGCATGAGACCATCGCTGTTTTTCCAGGTTGGTCTTGGGCCTCTAGAGAGAACTAATCTATCGAGTGGAGTGAGGTGGGGGTACTGGACTGCCCAGAGGCCTCCCTGATCCTCCCGCCCCTGAGGCCTCCCCCCCCGACCCCTCCGGAGGCAGCTGCACCTTCTGCACTACGATGATGGCCTCCTGAGTGTCGCTGTCTGTGGTGACCTTGAACATGTCGCCGCCGCTGCCGCTCTCCTCCTTAAGGTGGTAAGTCATGTCTGTGTTCTCTCCCACGTCTGAGTCCTCAGCCTTCACACGTCCCACGGCCGTTCCGACGGGGGCCGACTCCTGAATGCTGAACTGGTACATCTCTGTGGGGGACACAGCCATGAGCAGGGATGGAGGCAGCCCCTACCCCAGCCTCTGCCAGCAGTGGCGGAGGGGCCAAGAGGGCCCGGGTGAGCCTCTGTGGAGGACAGTGCCTGAAAGGGCTCTCAGCTTGGCTGAAATGAGGGCTGGGAGAGGCATGTTCCCTGCAGAAGTTTGGGTGGCAGTGCAAAGAGAAGGGTTTTAAATTCTGACCCTTGGATTTATTCACTGGTTGATTTGGGAAAATGCCTGCAGTTCTTGGGGCCCCAGTTTCCCTACCTGGCCAGTGACAGGGACAGAGGAGCACAGTGATAAAGGCTAAGGCTCTGGAGTCGGTCCTAGCTGTGTAACCCTGAGCCTCCGCTTCCTCATCTGTGAAATGGAAATGAATAACGATGGTGCCTTTCCCACAGCTGTGTGGTTATGACAACTAACTTAGATGATGACGCCTGGAACTTGCTTACTACAGTGCCTGGCACTTGGTAGCTACTCAATAAATAGAATAAATTGTGTTAAAATAGTGGGGCTTCATACAGATTTTGCTGTTGATGTTAATGGTAGTTATTCTTTCATTTCAATATATACATTGAGCACCTATGATATCCCCAGATATCATGCAGTTCTAGGCACTGTGGTTACAGCAGCTGATAGAATGGACCAAAACCTCAGCTCTCATCTTGCTTTCCTCTTAATAGAAAGGGAAAGACACTGGACAATTACATCAGTGAAACATACGGTATGTCCAACGGTGATAGGTACTTAGGAGAGGAATAAAGCAGGGAAGGTGCGGGAGTGCTGATGAGGTGTGGTGCCATTTTAAATAGGCTGATGGAGAAAGGTCTCACAGAGTAGATGACATTTCTGCAAAAGTCAGAAGGAGGGGAGGGAGTGAGCCAAGCAGCTATTTGGGAAAGAGCATTCTTGACAGAGGGAGAAGCAGGTGCAAAGGCCCTGGGGTGGGTGCAGTGCCCGGCATGTTGGAAGAATGGCAAGATGGCTGTGTGGCTGGAGGGGAGGAGCAGAGGGGAAGCCAGAAGGAAAGAGATCAGATGGGATAGAGGCTGCAGCTTTCCAACTAGAATGGAGGTCGAGGTGAGGATGACTTGCTAAGTGATAGGCCAGCCTAGTTGAAGCAGGGACTGCGGGGTTGTGTCTCCTGGAGGCTCCACAGGTCTTGATAACACTTGTGTGGAGTGGCTGCCTCTGATTCACCCTCATACAGCAGCCAGGGTAGGGCACTTTCTGAAACACAAGCTGAACATGCCACTCCCCTGCTTTAATCCCTTTCATGGCTCCCCACTGCCTTTGGGATGGAGTTGTGCAAGCCCCTTGGCCTGCCCTACAAAATGCTGCCTGGCCCCTGCTGGCTTCTCCAGCCCCATCTTCAAATCCCCACTCCATGTTTAGCCTCAGCCTTGCTGAAGTTCTTGTGATTCTGCAACTCTAACTCACTCTCACTCACCTCTAGGCATCCCCTCTCCCTGTTCTCCTCTCTGCCTTTGCCTTCCCAATTCCTGCTCTGCCTTCTAGTCTCACTGAATGTTACCCCCTCCAGGGAATCTTCCCAGACCTCCAGGCTCTGCTCCTGTGCTCCCTTGTTCCCTAAGCTTATCCTATTGTTAGAATTACTGCGTTTTACTCTCTCATTTTCTGTTTATTCTCTCTCTCGGGTATGAGCTCCTGGAAGAAAGGGACCACATCTCTTATTCATCAGGCATTCCCAGTGCCTGGCAGAATGCCAGGCTGTCGCATAAATGAAATGTGTGAGGGACTAGTGAGTGTATGAATGAAAACCAGCATGAGTTACCAGTAGACACTCACCAGATTAACACAAATCAAAGCATCTGACAGTACCAAGAGTCAGTGAAGATGTGGTACAGTGGACATATGCATTTCCTCATGGGGGAAACCAGTTCGGCTTTATATGGTGAAGTTGAAGATGAGCACATCCCATGACCCAGCAATTTCACTCCTCCATATCCACAGAGAACAAGTGCAAATGGGCACCTGGAGACAGGCGCAACAAGGTTCAAAACAGTCTCCTTCCCAATAGCTCCAAACTGGAAATCATGCCGGTGTCCACCATCACCAGAATAGATAATTATGGAACACTATATAGCAAAGAAAATGAATAAACTATAGATAATAGCAACATAAGTTCATAATTTTGAAAGGTAAAAAGCAAGACAAAAACCATTTGTATTGTATGATTCATCCCATTTATATAAGGTTCAAAAATGGATGAAATTAGACTTATGTCTGGTGATGTGTACGTAGATGAACAGACTTAAAGATGACTGTCACAAAAGCAGGTGGTGGGTGACTGGATGGAGGAGTTGGGGAAGAGGCTATGATCAGGAAAGGGCATCTTAGGGCTTCTGGGGTCCTGGCTAGTGGTCACGGGAGTGTTTGCTTTATAATTATTTGTTGAACTGGACATTTATATTTTATGTTCTTTTCATGTGTTATAGTTCATGATAAGAAAGACAGAAAGAAAAAGAGAGGAAGGAGGAAGGAAGGATGAGCAGGAAGGCAAACCTTCCTGGGGCCCTGGCCTCCTCCTCCCTGCTCTGCCCCACCCCTTCCAGCTCAGAGCTCATTCAGAGCCTGGCACAAGCGAGCAGAAGACTGGGTGGGGGTGCATCCCAGCTGTCCCACCCATCTGCATGGGGCTTTGAAGCATCTGCCTTCAGTGGGTGAAGCTGGACTGGGAGATCGGGCGGTGGGCTGGCTCCTGTGCTAGGCTCCCTGGCGCCGGGAAGCTGGTTGGTGAGCTCGCCCCACTCTGCTGTGTCTGAGCTGAGGCTCTAGGCCGTGATGATGCTGTGCTCTCAGCTAAGGGATTGGATTCTCTTATCTCTCGGGGGTCAGTCCCCTGTGGCGGTGCCTAATGCGAGAGCAGCAGACCTCAAGTAATGACTCACCTGATAGGAATCAGCCCAGCTCCCTGCGGCATTTAGTCTCTGCTGGCTTTGGTGGCTTCCCTGTCGTAGCTTTCAGCCTGAGCTGGGGACAGAGGGGCTGGCTGGGCTGATAGGGAGCTGGGGGGGCTGGACGGGAGACATTCCCCAACCCTCGCTGTGCCAGTAGAGGCAGAGGGTGGAAAGGCCTCCTAATTCAAAAGCACAGAGTCCTGCCCCCCAGGCTCAGAGGAGGAGGGAAATGCCTGTCACTCAAACTCAGTTTTCCCCTGCACAGCTATGGGCCTCCCTCTGCCTGGGGGCTGCAGCTGCCTCTGCCTAGATCCCTGTGCGCCCCCTTTCTCCCCTTTGCAAGCCTAGTTTAGCGGCATGGGATTGTCCAACAAGTGGCTAGGGGAGTGGGTAGGGGTCAGTGATGGGTTGGAGGATGGATGGAAGGCTGGATGGATGGGGCTCCCCCTCTGCAGGAAGCAACAGGAAGTCTGGGAAGGTAATGCATGTTACTTGGCTCTGTGGAGCACTGGACAGCTCTGGGTTCTTCCTTGATAGGAAGATGGTTGGAGAGGGGCTGGGGGATAGCTGGTGGCTTGGGTAGACAGACAGACAGTTGGGGGAATCCTTTCTTTTCGTGGGAAGTCTAAAGGGAAGCTGGGGTTGGCAGGTGGCTTGGATGGGCTAACAGACAGACACACAGACGCGCCTTCCTCTGGGAAGGCCTCACTCACTCTGCGGGAAACGGGGTGGGTTGTCATTGACGTCGGTGACCACGATGGTGACAGTCGTGGAGCCCGAGAGGCCACCCAGCTGACCTGCCATGTCTGTGGCCTGGATCACCACCTCGTAGCGCTCTTGGCTCTCTCGGTCAAGGTCAGGCACAGCCGTCCGGATTACGCCTGTAGATGAGGGAGGGTTAGGCCAGGACAACCCACACCAGCTGCCCACAGACTCTGTGACTCCTGGGGGAATTCAAGTTCAGAAGGAGAGTGGGCCATGCAAGGACACCAGTGTGGCCACCATGTGGGACAGGGCTCAGTGGCTGCCACACACACACACGCTCACACAGATAGAGATACACATGTCCACACGGATATATTCCACGTGCTTACACACACACTCTCATTCAGAGATACACATGCCCACACAGATATATTCCTCATGCTCACACACACACTCTCATACAGAGATACACATGCCCACATGGATATATTCCACATGCTCACACACACATGCTCACACCGATAGAGATACACATGCCCACACAGATATATTCCTTATGCTCACACACATACACTCACACAGATACAGGTACACATGCCCACACGGATATGTTCCACATGCTCACACACATACACTCACACAGATACAGCTACACATGCCCACACGGATATGTTCCACATGCTCACACACATACACTCACACAGATACAGCTACACATGCCCACACGGATATGTTCCACATGCTCACACACATACACTCACACAGATACA
>PVKP010023378.1:0-36359 GCA_004027715.1 Plecturocebus donacophilus | reverse complement strand
GGGGGGAGATAGCATGGGGAGAAATGCCAGATATAGGTGAAGGGGAGGAAGGCAACAAATCACACTGCCATGTGTGCACCTATGCAACAATATTGTATGTTCTTCACATGTACCCCAAAACCTAAAATGCAATAAAAAATAAAATTAAAAAAAAAAAGTGCATCGTAAGCTCCCAGTAAATGCCCTCAAGCGAACAAATCAAAGTCCAACTTCCTGTTTGTGAGGTCTGTATTCATCAGAATTTTTCCTGAGATTTTGAGCTTTGTTTTCAGTGTGTATAATTTCCCTGAAAGTTTAATATTAGCTAAAGAGCTAAGCACAGGGCACTTGTGGTAGGACCCGTTTATTTTGCTGGTATCAAGGGATGACTCTAAGAAGTGTACCACTCTAAGAACGTCTCCATTACATCGAGAAAGAGGGAGTGTTTGTCAATATCAGCATGATGGACATGATCCCAGTGTAATTGCTGCTGCTGTGAAGGCCTTTTGAATGGCTTTCTCCCTCCCCATGTTAATTTATCTCCTATGTTCTCTTCACTGTAGCTTTAATACCAAAATCTTAGGCTTTTCCAGATTAGAAAAAAATATTTTTTTGTTTGAACTTGTCTCTTTTTCTGGTCTGTAGAACCTCATAATAATTGTCTTTATCGCATGGGAATTTGTAATAACTTTAGAGCCCCATGTCATTCTAAGTTTATAGTCCATCACTGAGCCCCTATAATTAAACATGTTTTTTGTGCACTTGCAGACATGTATACACTGAGGTGGCTGAAATGATACCTCTCAATTTCCCCGGCTGATAATCACAGTCTTTACAATTTGGTTATATACTGGGTACACGGCATTTCTAGCTGTTAAGTTCAGAAGCTGTTAGAGTTGTAGTTGAATTAAAAGTTCTTTATTTTCCCCTTGGTGTCAAGTGTATCACTACATTCTCAACACTTAATTACCATTGTGTCCCAAAATATTCTTCATTTAGCAAAATATTGAAATTACTCTTTCCCGTTGAAGAAGCTAACTGCTGCTATGCAAGAGAACACTGAGATACCGTGTTCCATAGAGAACCCAGGAAATGAATGGTATTTGAGAGCATCTGGGGCAACTGGAGGAACCCCAAAACCTGTTAAAGGGACCACACACTCTTACCTATATTAGACTCAACTTGATAGCAAATCTTTTCAGCAGCTGACGAGTCCTCAAGCTGAAGTTGACCAAACCAGGAGAGGCTTCCCCACCCTTGGCAGAGTTGACTGAAATGGCATTAAAGTAGGACATGACTTTCCTTCCCCATGCCCCCACCCTACTACCTTTTGTGATGTTCACAGAGAATTATCTTCTCCATCCTCTCGCCACTGTGTTTTCCCATTGTATGCTCTATTTAGGTAACGTACCCAGTGACCAAATATAGTACGAGAAAAGGATGATCTAATTATGAGCAATTAATACCTTAGTGAGCAAGAGCTCAAGAAGGAGGGTACAGACCAAATTTTTAAGTAGAAGGTGGTAAGGGGGAAAATACTTATTTGATCACTTCCTAAAGTATCTGTTCACAAACATTTATTAATTATTATTATTATTATTATTGAGACAGAGTCTTGCTCATGCTGGAGTGCAGTAGTGCAGACAGCCCACTATAGCCTCAACCTCCCAGGATTAAGTGATCCCCTCACCTCAACCTCCCTAGTAGCTCGGACTACAGGTGCATACCACCACACCTGGCTAATTGTTATTTGTAGAGATGGGGTTTCACTTTGTTGCCCAGGCTGGTCTCAAATTCCTCAGCTCAAGCAATCTTCCTGCCTTGGCCTCCCGAAGTGCTGGGATTACAGGCGTGAGCTACTGTGTCCAGCCAGGAAACATTTGTTAAGCACCTATATGTCAGGCATTCTGAGTTTGATAGTGAACAAGAAGATGTAGTCCCTTACTCTTAGGAACTTTATTTTTCTCATGGCTGAGACAGAAAACAGACAAGTAAATAACGCAAATAATGGGAAATGTTATGAAGAAAATGAACAGGCTTTGGATAGCAACTTTGGTTCCTGTTTTAGAAAGAAAAAACAATCAGACTTGAGAGAATTGTTGCCAGACTTCTACAGTCTGCATTGATCTGACCCTGTGTTGATTCTATGGGTAAGCTTCCCTTCACTGACATAATGGCTCCCACACTATTTCCCTACAGGAGGAATGATGCTTGTGTGTCTCTAGTGAACAGTGTCAGTTACTTTGAAGATGTAGTTTACCAACCAACTGGGCTAAAAAAAAAAATAATGGAGCAATAGGACCTTGAATGCACTAATTAACTTGTGTGGGGTACTTCATTCTTCACTTAGGGGTGTTAAAAATGATGCCTTTGCAAGCTGAAAACAGAACTACAATTTGACCCAGCATTCCCATTACAGGGTATATACCTAGAGTAATATAAATCATTCTACCATAAAGACACATGCATGTGAATGTTCATTGCAGCACTGTTTACAATAGCAAAGACATAGAATCAGCTTAAATGCTCATCAGTGACAGATTGGATAAAGAAAATGTGGTACATATACACCATGGAATACTATGCAGCTGTAAAGAAGAACAAGATTATGTCCTTTGCAATAACATGGATGAAACTGGAGGCCATTATCGTTAGCAAACTAACACAGGAACAGAAAACCAATACGTCATGTTCTCACTTACAAGTGGGAGCTAAATGATGAGAAGTCATGAGCACAAAGAGGGGAACAGCAGACACTGGGGTCTACTTGAGGGTGGAGGGTGGGAGGAGGGAGAGGAGCAGAAAAGATAACTACTGGGTACCAAGCTTAATATCTGGGTGGCGAAATAATCTGTACAAGAAATCCTCGTGATACGACTTAACCCCTGTGACACGAGTTAACAAACCTGCACATGTACCCCAAACCTAAAATAAAAGTAACTTTTTAAAAAAAGGATACCTTTACGTTAACTAGTGGGGAAAGTTGCCCTAGTGGATTAAGTAACTTAATATTTCTTCCAAAGGTAATGATCTGGAAACCAAGACTGTGCTTTCATTGATAACTCCACCTTCTAATATTTCCTCTGTAAACACGTAAGAATAAGAGGGGGAAAAAGGGCCTAAAATGATCAGAGGGAACCTCAAGGCCAAGGCCAAGTTGTATCCCAGACTGTCTAGTTCCAGAGAGGAGGGTCTTCCTGCAGTCTTTCATTTTTGGGCCCCTTTTCTCTGCACTACCCTCAGAAACATTAGCAGGTACCTATCTCAAGGTTGCGCTGTGCTGATCATGTTCACAGACAAGCCAAACATTTCCCTTCCTTTCTAGGCGTTTCTTATCCATATAGTCTTTCAACCCTGATCAAGGTTTTCTCCTGGCAAAATTTGAGAAGTCGGTGGCATTTGTATTTGAGATCATGCACCTTTGCTGTCCCCTAGTTTAATGTTCTTCTGTCAGGGAGAAGTTATTTGATGGACTTAACTAGCTCACACAAAGGGTTTTGGCCTGGGTTCACTGAAAGACAACCCCAAGAAAAGAATTGGCCGCAAAAGGGAACACGTGAGAAAATTGAGGCAGAGAAGGGGAAACAGCCAAAGAGTTATGTGTTGATTGAGAGGGTTGCCAGTATGAACTGCTGAGGCTTAATCCACTGGGAACCCTTGAAGGAACCATGCAAAATGTATCTCAGCTCTGCTCCACCCAGCAACTGGGAAATGGGGAGATAGATATATGTATCTGTATGTTTATGTATGCATGTGTGTGAGAGAGTGTGTGTGTGTGTGTGTGTGTGTGTGTGTGTGTGTGTGTATTTTTCCCCATCCATCAATCCCTGTCCATCCTTGAGTGATGACGCTTTGGGACTGCCCTGTTTGTAAGCTGAACAGGCACCTGGAGGACTGAAGAAATTCCGTAAGTTCCATAGGTGGAGAGTCAGGAAGATGTAGTGCTCAAAGTAGGTGCCGTCACACACCTGTGTGAGTGTTTAAGGCCTGTCCACTGCAGCTGCAGAACCCAGAGGTGACCCAAGGGGATATGGGGTGGCATCCAGAGCATATGCTCTTGCTCCCCGTTCAAGGAGTAGATCATTCATTCAACATTTGTGGAGCACCTACTATGTGCCAGGAACAACTTTTCCAAAGTTAGTGAGTTGGAAGAAGGAGAGTGACAACAGAATTGAGGACAGGCGTGAGCTGGGAGAGCAGATGGTCCACTGCCCAGAAAGAGGACATCCCTGGGGATGGAAGCCATGGGCTGGGCAGGACACTCCTGTTTCATCCCACCTGGAAGCTAGAGCCCTGGAAGTTTCAGTCCACACAACACCACCCCTCTCCTGAAACATAGTTTCCTCCTCTCAATCCCACCCAGTGGTGCACACCCTGACACCTGCTCTGCCAGCTCGTTTCTCCTTGACATACCCACCGTTCCATTTTATGCCAGCTCCCAGCATGCGTTTGTCCTGCACATCCTTGCTGCTCTTCACCCTGCTCCTCAGTGTAGAGTACCGTCTTCTTATTTTCATCGTTCAGTTCCCCAGCCACACAGCTAATCCTGTTAGGGCCAATTCAAGCAATACTAGAGTCTGGAGCTTCTGTGACTTAAGCAGTTGGGGCTCTCCTTGTGCTACCAATGATGAATGATAGAATAAGCAAGCAGAGTCTCAATGAAAACACTCATTGATCATGTCTGATGTCACAGAATTTAATCTCAAATTCAATAGGCCCATAAATTAAAAATACTGAGTCTCAGTAGCTGGAGAGTCATTCTGTCTTAGAGCCCCTAGACACTGTCCCCCTAATACAGACCAGGCCCCATCTGAATGTTCCATGCCCCCTCAGCCACAAATTCCCATGTTTTCTTGTCATCTCATCTCTTCCTTGGGGGGCAGTGCGGCAGGGGCACGGACTGCCAGGCGGAAGGAGGAGCTCTGCAGCAGACTCGTCCTGAGTGTGTCTCTCAAGTCACCTGCACCCCAGCACAGCCAGAGCAGAGGTCCTCAGAGTGCCACCCCTGTAGCAGCTGTGTGGCCCAGACCAGCATTTCACCTGCAGGTGCCAGCTCAGAGTGCCAGGGTACGAGTGTCCCCCAGGTGGCAGGGTGACTGCCTTTCTTAGGTGGCTTGTGTTCAGTGTGGAAGTGCAGGCTCTTTCATCCCTGTTTCCATCTCTTTTCCTTCTCTGTCTCACCTGGTCTTTGATAGCAAAGGTTAGTGTTATAATTAAACGATCAATTTAGCAAATGTTCTTTGTCTGGGGATTTCCTTTCCTTTTGTTTCAGCAACTGTAATTCCTCCGGTCTCTGGAGAGATCCCCTGTGAAGAGCATCTGAGGTCTTTTCACTTTCCCTCATCCACAGTTGTTGTTGTTTTCGGGGACTAACAAATGACAAATAAGACACAGCATGTTCGTGGTTTATATAAGCAGGAAGGAATATATCTGCTTCTCTCTGCAGGAAGAGAGGAGGAGGAAAAGAGGAGGAGGCACAGCTTATGGCTGCTACCCAAGGCCTTGCTCTGAAACATCACGGGTGATTGGGAGTCTAAGAATATTAATTGGAGATAGTGGGAACAAGGGTAATTTCACGTATCCAGGAGGGATGTGCTGTGCTAAGAGCGTGTGAGAAAATAGCATGTGAGAAAATTTTACCTGATGGTACTGTAGGTCTTAATTTCTTCCATGTTTTGTTTCTTATGCAAAACATATATGTGGTAAGAGAAGGGGATGGGGAAGGAGAGTTCATGGAGGAGAGGAGGAGAAATAAACTTTGAAAATTCTAGTTGCCATGACAACATAATGAGCTCCAAAAGTGGCATCTCTGAACCAGTTTTGCATGGGAAGGCAGAGAAGCTCAAAAGGGAAAGGATTCAAATAATAAAAATAATAAAACAGTGATCATGAAGCAAAGGATGCCTCTGAAGAGGCTGTGAGCCCTTCTTGCCACCATCTGGGGGCCAGTAGTGTCGAAGCTACTTGCTTCTGGCTGACCTTGGCGGAGCCTGCAGGGTTGCTATCAGAGGTTGGAATGCCTTTGCAGCCTCCCGGGCTCTGGACAGTGCGTAGCTAAGGGATTCTGACAAAAGAGACCTCATGCATTGTGTGTGAAGTGCATTGTGCTTGAGAACCCATTGCAAGCCAGGCTGTCTTCCTGCTCTGTTTCTCCTCCCTTTCCTCCCTCCCACCCACCCTTTCTTATAGCTCAGCTTTACTCCTTTCAATGAATTTCACTGTAGCCCAAGTGACAGTGTGTGCTGTATCACTCTTAACACCACGGTTTAGGATGTAAAATTCCCATTATTGGACATTCATTAGAACTATAAGGCTCTTCTCCCCAGCAAAGTGTCCCAGAGCTGTATGGGACTCACATAAAAGAAGGAAGCATTGAGAAGGGTAAAATGTGAAAGCCGAGAAGGATTTGTAAGTAACAATGTTTTTGCCCATCATACTCAAATTGGAAATGTACCCAGAGCATCTTAGAATTATTTATTATTGAAAATGTGTTTTAATCAAGATATCCCTTGGTACCCCTTGTCCTGATTCAAGTAGTGTTCATGTTTTCCTCATTAGAATGGCCATGGACATTGTACTACGTATGTTTCCATAATATAATCGGTGTTTAACAGCATTTGAGCCAATCTATCAGTTAAGGCGCTTGTTCTGAGAGCTGGCTGAATGTGGGGATCCTGCTGCCCCCTTGTGCTTGTTTGATATTCTTGCCCACGAGACTGTCTAGGGTTTATACTATGATGTCTCTGCCACCAAGCTCTGTGTCTGGCACACAGTAATTAATATATGTTGAATGAATGAGTGCTTAGTTCCAGCTGAAGTGTGAGGCTCTCTTTAGTATATGTGCTCCAGCTAGACTCCAGTGAATAGCTGTTTGGCAGTAATCCATGCCAAGCTGAACGGATGATGTGTAAGTGAACTAATATCCCCTATGGAGGACAGTAGTTCTCACTGCAATAAGCAATTGAGTGAGTTCTGTGTATCAGCAAAGATTAAATCTATTAAGTTGCAGCTTCTTTCAGATATTAATAAATTAAGTAGTTAATATTTGCATAATGCTTCCTATAGTTTAGAACCATTAGTGAGTGAGGGAACCTCCTATTTCTCTGGCATTATGTTTCCTTGTGGAAGAACTTCCTCCAGAAAACACTTTTCAGGCCTCTGTCTTCATCCTTTGCTCATTCCTCCTGAATTGTAACTGATGAACTTAGCAGAACAGGCTGTGCTCCTCTCAGCCTCTTCCTCCTCTTTAGAACTGGTCTGCCCTCCAGGAACATGTCTCCTCTACTCCCTTTTGCTTGTAGCTTCTGGGACAGTACCCTGTAACAGGGTAGACCTGGGCTTCTGTGGTTGTGTCTATAACTGGATGGTTCAAATTTCTGGGGTATACACTAATGATAGATCTAAAGTCATGCTTTCCAACCAGCTTTATAGAAATGAAACTGATTATTTTTGTCTTCATTTATCGAACTCCAGTATATCCTGTGTCTCAGCTGCTTCCATAATCTGAAGGGGAATGAAAGGACAATTAAATATTGATCCCCACAGTACTGCTATGCTTGATTATAAGGTCTTCTCCAACATGTAATTTTAAATGATGCAATACAATCTTAGATGTGATTTTTGTCACCTTCAAGGCATCCAGAAATTCTAGTACTTTAGATATTTATATCACAGGTCAGTTGGAAAAGAATAGTCACAAAACACAAATTATGTTCACAGCACACTTGGCTAGTGTGCGATCTTCTGATCACCAAACACAGGAAAAATTAAAAGAAGTATGAAATCTGATCCTTTCTCTTGGGGGCTTATGTCCTCCCCAGAAAGCTAAAACCTGCTGCCTCTTTTCATATGGGCGATCCCTGAAATAGACATTCTGTGACTAGAGACACCACTGTAGCTTCTATCATGTAAGAGCAGTTTTGTAGAAGAGGTAAGATTTGAACTGTACTTTGAAAGGTAGCTGGACCTTATATAAGCCTAGGGATGTCATGGAGTGGGTTTAGGGGAGAAGTTGTATGAAGAACAGGATGATCCCCAACTTTAAGACAGGCCCTAATTTATCTGTGGGGTAAAAAGGATATTGCATGTGAGACTGGTGGGACCATTGGTTTAGTTGGGTCTGGTTAGATTATGGAGGGCCTCATGACAGAGGGAATTAAGCTTTATCCTGCAGGCAGGAGAGTTACTGTGGTTGCTAGATGGAGGGGGCAGGATGACCATGTGTGGGGCAGGGTATTTGGGGAAGATTAGCTCACAGACCTGTTCTGTGGGTGAGGACACTTGCTTGTCTGGGTTCTCTGCTGCCTCTTCAACTTTAATCTTCTAGGAATCCTGAGTGGCCCCAGCATGAGGACCATAGTGGTACCCCTCTGCCAGCCACTCTGAACTGTGGCAGACTTGCCTGACACAGAGGTTGGGATAGGCTGTCTCTAAAAGAGGACTGAGAGAGTGTTTGTTCTACGCAGACTACGGCTTTGAGGTTGGATATCAGGATGCGTGTTATTTTGTTAAAAGAACTTTTTTGTTGTTATTTTCTAGATAAATGAGAAATCAGAAACAAAGTCACCATTCACCTGTAAATACACCAGTGTCTGGGAGCAGTAGCAATGGGCTGTATGTAACAACAATAACAGTAATAAGAACCGGTACTGTTTATAAAGTGTTTACCACCTGTTAGGACTTTTCTTACTGAATTGCTGCACATCTAACATGTATGTACCTATCAAGGATATACTGAACTAACAAGGACACACTGAATACTTGCATGTTTTAAAACTTCCTCCAGAAAACACTTTTCAGGCCTCTGTCTTCATCCTTCACTCATTGCTCCTGAATTGTAATTGATGAACTTAGAAGAACTGGCTGTGTTCCTCTGAGCCTCTTCCTCCTCTTTAGAACTGGTCTGCCCTCCAGGAACATGTCTCCTCTACTCCCTTTTCCTTGTAGCTTCCAAAAGGCTGGAGTAAATACAGATATACAAAAGCAACCCTGATCTGAAGGTTTTGGAAGCACCTCTTAGAAGAAGACAGAGGCAATTTAGCATTGTTTTGGATTACAAGGCTCAAATCTCAATTCTTCATTTAACTAGCTGTGTCACTTGGGCAAATTTTCTAACCTTTCTCAGCCTTAGTTTCTCCATCTATAAAGTGGGGATCACAATACTTCATGGAGTTTTTTATTGATTAAATGATGCGATGAATGCAAAGAACTTAGCACAGTGCCTGGCACATAAGAGATGTTCGATAGTTCAATAACACATAACTATTATTATTAAGAAACACATAACTATTATTAAGAACCTCTTAAACTAGCCTCCTGTGAAACATGAACTTTCTATTATTCATTTTCATCTTTGAGTTAAGGCTTTGTAAGAGCCTCTAGATAACTACGCATAGGATATCTGGTAAAAGTTCCACATGCTGTCCCTTATGCTCTTTCACACCTTTGCATGACTCATTTATTGGCACCTAAGGATGACAGAGTCCCAGGAGAGAAGTATTCCGGCAGGACAGAGTCATTTTAATAGATAGGGAGTAGAGTTGTAAAAGATGAAGAAATCTGGAAAAGAATAACAGGAAAGTTGACAAAATGTATTGGATAGCCACAAGGTGCTAGGAAAATTTTTGTATATTATCTCTTCCTTACAACAATTCAGTAAGACAGGCTATATTTCCCCGTATTACCCATGGGGGCATGTGAACTGCAGGAGCTTGCCTACTTGCCCAAGGATGCCAGTTAGTAAGCTGGAAACTAGGATTTTTTGCTTGGGTCTCTCTTAATCCAAAGTTCATGTGCTTTGTCCTACACTCTGCTGCCCCTTGGAAAATGCACAGAACAATGGTGCCTATTAGAAGAAGGCACACTCGGGCCAGCTGGGCAGCCAGGGGGTGGATAAGGACATAGTGCCAGGGAGCCCTGTGAAAACATGTGAAGAAGGAAATGGACTACAAGGTATACTTTCACAAACTTTTACTTCCGGTGTCCTTTAGGGCTGGTTTGGTCTCGGGGGTCATCAGGATGGCACTGCAGGGATGGGATTCTGAGGTCTTTGTCCTCCTATCAGTGGCTGGGCCAAGAGCAGGCTAGGCTGGACAGTGGCCTGGGGACATAGGGCAGGCAGGCAACCATGTTGCCTGCATATGGATTTGTGAATTCTGCACACTTCTACTTGCCATAGACGTGTGCAGAATTGACAAATCCATATGCAGAAGGGCACCAAAGTCTGGTGAGGCTGATCTTCTAAGGTTAAGTCCACCTGTAATTCCAGTGCTTTGGGAGGCTAAGGTGGGAGAATATCTTGAGCCCAGGGGTTTGAGAGCAGCCTGGGCAACATAGTGGAACCTCATTTCAACAAGAAATTTTAAAAATACAAAATGTTAGCAGAGCACAGTGGTGTGTATTTCTAGTCCTAGCTACTCGGGAGGCTGAGGCAGGCAGGTGGCTTGAGGTCAGGAGTTTAAGGCTGCAGTGATCGCACCACTGAACTCCAGCCTGAGTGACAGAGCCAAACCCTGTCTCAAAAAAAAAAAAAGAGTCCCCAATCTCAGCAGCTAGACAGAAAGCAAGAGTCAAGATCCAGGAGGAAGCAGTGTGCGGAGGGGGAGGCAGTGAGTGAGGGGAATCAAAATGGGCATTTGGGAGATGTCACTAGAGGTATTCCCTGGGTGGAGAATGGGCTGTTAGCATGGTTCCTACGTCCTCCTTTGTGACAGTCGCTGGACACTTTCAGGAAACCAGGTCTGACGTGCTATGATGCATGAGCTTCCAACCATCAGGGTGAAGGATGTGATCTGGGGTGAGAGCACAAGCCAATGATGTGGCATCCACATGGGCATGAGTGAGTGAAAACTGCCACAGTGAGCAGTGTGTAGGCTGCCAACCCACAGGGCCGGGAAAGTCAAGAACTATGTGTTCCGCCCGCACATGTTCTCTCATGCACATGCCGACCAGCCCAGCCCACCCTGCTTCTCACACGCCCTGCCTCCGGAAACTAAGAGCCAAAAAGGGAAAACCTCCCGAGAGTGCTTTTTACATCTTGCCAGACATCGGTCCACGCAGCAGCACACTTCACCACACCCATCCCTGTCCTCAGTTATCCTCCGTGTTCTCAGTGGTCCCTCAGCCTGGAAGCTCTTTCACCTCCTTGAGGCACTTGAAAATGTTGGCCAGCTCCTTGAGACCTTCCTTCTCCCCTAGATTTCTCGTTTCTCACTTCCTAGGTGTCTGACCACTCCCTCCCAGCATTAGTGGAAGAAACCTTCAGCCCCGTTGCCATAGGTGTGGGGTCAGAGTTGCTTCCCAGGTGCCACTTGGGGACTCAGGCTTAGGAACGCTCCACTGTCTTCGGATGCCACCTTCTCAACAAGCACTGGCACAGTCGCCCTCGCAGAAGGGAAAGGCTGCAGAGGGAGCACTGTCAGTTAAATGCTTTAGGGCAGAAGTGCCTCGTGATAATTCTACTCACATTTCATTAGGGAACGAGTCATGTGGCCAAGCCTCCCGTCAAGGGGGAAGAATAGTTGAGGAGAACTGGGTGTGTTCTTTCTCTCTGGCTTCTGGGTGGTTCTCCCCAGGATGCTGTGCTGAGTGTGATTGCCTACCACAGCTCTAAGCCTTCTGTGTCCTTGTGACCCTCAGATCCGTGTCCCCAACTTCTGCCTCTCCTGTGTTGCAAAGCCATGTTTTCAACTGTGTGGTAGATTCAAATCAAGTACTTCAAGCTAACCATCCCACAAACCAAATGAATGTTCCCTACCAAAAACCCACTTAGCCACCTTGGGGGCCTTGGGAATTACTGGAGCATCCTTATCTGGTCTGCAGAGTCTCTTTCATTCTGTGAAATGTCTGTTGCTCTCCTCATCCTCCTGTTTATTTCCAGTCTCTTTGATCCTGTCACACCCAGGTTTCTGCCACAGCCTACCAAATGGTGTCCCTTCCTCATCTTTTGTTTTTGGCAAAAACATAGCTATTTTCCTAAAAATAGACCTAATCATGTTACTTCCTTATGTAAAAACCTTGGAGGATTTCCTACAACCCACAGAATAAAGTAAATCACAGCAAGTCATTGGGGGAATGGGGTTGTATTTGAACAGAACCAGACAAGGATCTAACCGCTGGTCTACCACCTACCAGCTGTGAGTAAGTTATTTAACTTCATTGACTCTGTTTTCCAATCTGTAAAAGGAAGATAATGATACCTACCTCACAGGGTTGCTTTATTTTTTTTGCTGTGTTCTGTGCCTATCATCTTGTTGGCTGGGGGCTCTGGGCAAGTCATTTTCTTATTTCCTCTAGAACCAGAGCTGGGGAAGCAGCTTCTCTCTGACCTCATCACTTCCTACTCTTTCTGGCCTACTTCTCTTCAGGCACACTTTCTACCACTGTGAAAGGGGAAAGAGAGCTCCAGGAGTCTTACCTGGCAATGAAATATTTGCCTTTAAATGTATTTGCCAGAACTGGTCATGTGGCCGCATCCAGTGTTGGGGGTTAAGAAGGCAGAGAGCCGAAAAGTATTATGTGAGCAGGATTAATGACTGTCCCATGAACAATGACCCCATAGTGGGTAATAGACCCTTGCCCTTTGGAGCACCTCTTTTCCTGGTCAAGCTCTGGCACTGGGACCCCGTGTGACCATAGTTCAGTTGACCTTGTCAGGTTTTTCCTAGCCTCCTTCCAAAAAGGATGTGATACACAATACTTTAAAGTATATCTAGGACTTAAAGACAAAAACTGACCCTCCAAGATGCTCCAGCTATAAGGAATGCTGACTGTCTCCTTGTCAATTTTGCTTATCAGAGATGAGGAAACTGGAAGACCAAGAAGGATGAGACATTCCTGCCCAGGTGCTTGCTGGCATCTCAGACTCAGTATGGCCACTGCTGAACTCTCATTATCCCTCCCAGCAAATCCCACCCTCCAGCCTATGTTTCCTCAGTGGCTGTTTGTGTTAATCCATTCTCACATTGCTATAAAGAAATTCCTGAGACTGGGTAATTTATGTAGAAAAGAGGTTGATTGGCATATAGTTCTGCAGATTGCAGTAAGCATGATTCTGGTATCTGCTGAGTTTCTGGGGAGACCTCAGGAAACTTACAATTGTGGCAGAAGGTAAAGCAGGAGCAAGATAGTGAGCGAGCGGGGAGGTGCCACACACTTAAACAACCAGATCTCATGAGAACTTACTATTACAAGAGCCTCACCAAGAGGGTGCTGCTAAACCATTCTTGAGAAACACGTCCATGATCTGGTCACCTCCCACCAGGCCCCACCTCCAATGCTGGGGATTACAACTTGACATGAGATTTGGGTGGGAACACAGATCCAAACCCTATCACTGGTGTTGCTATTGATCTCTGCTTATCCTTTAACATGCGGCATCCTCTTTCCTGAATACCTTCTCCAGTTCCTTCCATAAAATTGGAGCTCCTCCCCTCCCTATGTTATCCATGTCCCATTTATGGCATATGCCATTTTATATTGGTTTACTTGTCTGACTCTTGTAGATAAGATTGACTTGAGTACAGCCAGGGCATCTTATGTTTCCTTGCATTTTCAAGTCAAGCAAATGGCACTTTATGCAATGGCACTGGATAGAAGTCTGTGTCTGAATTATTGGAAATAATCACTTCCTACAGCCACACAAACAGGCAGTGGAAGAGTTAGTACCAAAACCTGGAACTTCTGATTTTTGTTCTCAGTCACTTACTACTGAATTGTATTTAGCTTGTAGTTTTTCAGTCTCCTGCAGGATTGTGTTCCATGCTTTTATGCTTGGGTTTAAGATACTTATTTTTAAAATAAGATTTTCTTTCTTTCTTTTCTTTTAACTTTTATTTTATGTTCATGGAGGTATGCGTGCAGGTTTGTTACATGGGTAAATTGCGTGCCACTGAGGTTTGGTGTACAAATGATTTCATCACCCTGATAGTGAGCCTAGTACCCAATAGGCAGTTTATTGTTTCTTATCCTCCTCTGATCCTCCATCCTCAAGTTTGCCCTGGTAGCTATTGTTACCCTCTCTCTGTCCATGTGTACTCAATGTTTAGCTCCCACTTAAAAGTGAGAACATGCAGTATTTGGTTTTCTATTTCTGCATGAATTCACTTAGGATAATGTCCTCCAGTTGCATCCACACTGCTGCAAAGGACGTTATTTCATTCTTTTTTGTGTCTGCATACTATTCCATGGTGTATATGCACCACAATCTATTCAGTCCACTGTTGATGGGCATCTAGGTTGATTTCATGTCTTTACTGTTGTAAATTGTGCTGCAATGAACATATGCATGTGTGTGTTTTTGTCATAGAACAATTTAATAAAAAAATTAACAATTTTTGTCATAGAACAATTTATGTGTCATAGAACACACATATGCATGTGTGTGTTTTTTGTCATAGAACAAATAACTTTATAAACAAGTTATTTGAATATGTACCCAGGTTGCTCCTTCAGACCAGGTCCTAGAGGAGGTATGACAACAACTTGCCCAGGTTTGCTAGGTCAAATGGTAGTTCTGTTTTAAATTCTTTGAGATTCACTGCTTTCCACAGTGGATGAACTGATTTACATTCCCATCAACAGTGTATAAGCATTCCTTTTCTCTACAACTTTGTCAAATCTTTTATTTTTTGACTTTTTAATAATGGTCATTATGACTGGCATGAGATGGTATCTCATTGCAGTTTTGATTTGCATTTCTCTAACGATTAGTGATGTTGAACATTTTTCACATGCTTGTTGGCCATGTGTATGTCTTCTTTTGAGGAGTGCTTGTTTATGTCTTTTGACCATTTTTTAAAGGGATTATTTGGCTTTTGCTGTTGATTTAAGTTCCTTATAGACTCTGGATATTAGATCTTTGTTGGATGCATAGTTTCCAAATATTTTCTCCCACTCTGTAGGTTGTCTCTTTACTCTTTTGTTAGTGTCTTTTGCTGTGCAGAAACTCTCTAGTTTAATTAGGTCTCACTTGTCAATTTTTGTTTTTGTTGCAACTGTTTTTGGAGTCTTCATGATGAAATCTTTGCCAAGGCCAATGTCCAGAATGGTACTTCCTAGGTTTTCTCCTAGGGTTTTCACAGTTTTAAGTTTTTCATTTAAGTCTTTAATCCATCTTGAGTTGTTTTTTGTATATAGTGAAAGGAAGGGGTCCACTTTCAATCTTTTGCATATGGGTAGCCAGCTATCCTGGCGCCATATATTGAATAGGGAGTCTTTTCTCATTGCTTGTTATTGTCAACTTTTCCTCTCGTCTATATTTGTTTTGCTGATTTGCTTTGTTTGTTTCACGTTTGGTGATAATGCCATATTCCTATTCAAGATAGATGTTCTTCCCAAATAAGGGATTTTTCAAGTTGGGGTTTGTTTTTTTTTTTTTTTTTTTGCCTTGTCAGTGTCATGCTACAGAAAATAAACAGGGTAATTCTGATTTGTGATTTGACAGCCTTTGAATTAAAGGAGTACATATGGCTTTGTGGACCCTAATGTATTATAAAGACTGAGTTACTCTTGAGATTCTCTGAAAGTTTTTCAAACTGTGAACTGGCTGACAGTTACATGTATTATATGTAACATCCAGTACCATGTCTGTTGCATAGTATATGCTAATTAGGAGAATTAGATGAACAAATGGAGAATTTTTTCTCTCAGGAGCATGCTTACAAATAAAACTTTTTTTTTTTTTTGCCTTGCTAGGTAGCACATAGGCCACCTTTAACTATGTAAGCAATTTTTATATGTGTTATTTCATGTCTTCATAACAAGCTGTTGTGCAACCATAGATTATACCCCTCAAGTCAAGTATTATGTCATGAATGCCTTGTATGAGTGTTGAGGGAGCCAAGTTGGAATGTGAATAACTAACCTAGTGTGGTCTGTCTTCTGCCAGTAACAGATTCATTGCACCATCTTCTTTGCTGGAGGTCAGTCACCTTAGCCCCCACTGACTTGGCCCCTCTTGGGGCATCTCCTTTTTGCTTTTGGAAGGGTCTCTGTAGATTCTCAGTAATATTTCAGATTGCCATGTTTTGGCCAGGTGATTTCAGTTGTGAAAATCTCATCAGCAAAACCACTTCTAGAAGATGTTCTCAGCCTTGGTCTCACCTGTTTAATAAACATAAAGTTTCTACTATGAGTCAGGTGCTCTCTTAATTTTGGTGTGGAAAGCATGAACAGACCTATTGTTAAGGGACACTCTCAAACTTTGTCTCGAAAACCTTTTGGAATACTCCACCTGTATTTCATAGTTTAATTATTTCTGGTTTCTCAGTGCTTACTAATTTATGCCCCACTTGTTTCCTATGTTGTATATAAAATGACCCTCTCCTTTATATTTTTTATCTCCTACATCCTAGTTCTCTAAATTTTACTTCCTAGAAGCAATCAAATGTCACTAACATTGAGTTTTATTTGAGTAAGACCCATAGAGTGCTTGGGCTAGAAAGGCCCTCAGGGGAGCACTTTGCAGTTAAAATAAAGCCACCACCCTCCCCCACCAAGGTAGTTGTGACTAAGACCTAGAGACAGTGAGGGATAGATTAATGCCAGAATCCAGGCCTCTGACTTTCATTTAGTACCCTTTGTCTACCTATCCTTGTCAGGTGAACCTTTTGATATTTGATTTACATCCTTGTTACCCCTTTCTCTTTATTTGGTGCTAAGCTATAGTCTTTATTCCTCATTAGATCCAATCACAGAGGCTTAGAGGCCAGTAAGAACCAAGTTTTTTGTTTGTTTGTTTGAGATGGAGTTTCGCTCTTGTTGCCCAGGCTGGAGTGCAATGGTGCGATCTTGGCTCACTGCAACCTCTTCCTCCTGGGTTGAAGTGTTTCTCCTGCCTCAGCCTCCTGAGTAGCTGGGATTACAGGCGTGCATAACCACACCTGGATAATTTTGTATTTTTAGTAGAGACAGGGTTTCACCATGTTGGTCAGGCTGATCTCGAACTCCTGACCTCCGTGATCCACCTGCCTTGGCCTCCCACAGTGTTGGGATTACAGGCATGAGCCACCACACCTGGCCAGAACTAAGTTCTTTAAAGGATAATTTCATGTCTGTGCATTTTGGCCTTTCAGATTGACTTGCTATGGTGGGTAGCAAGATGATGAAGCTCTTTTAATCCTCATCAATATCCAGATAATGCAACTTGGATTGACAATTGTAGGAATTACAATGCCCTCCTAATCCAGTGAGGACATGGTGTTCAGAGGCCAAGATAAGGTGGGGATGCACCTTCATGTGGAGAGTTTCCCTGCACAGTTGTTTGGAAAGCAGGCTTGTGGGTGAGGGGTAAAGAGAGTTCTAAAAAGACTGCATTGACCTTTTGGATTTTTCTCTAGCTCACCTCAAAGACAGGCAGAGATCCTGGGTGACACGTGGTGCTAATTTTTATTGTATTCCTACCGGCCCTGTAGATATTGTCTTTTGTTATGTCCTTGGCAAAATAAATGTAACTGATGTGACTGGGAACATGAGACTGGTGTGGTGGGGGTGGTTATCAAGCTCCCCTTAATTCACAGATTTCAAGAGGGGAGCACAGAAGGACTTTTTTTTTTGAAGGGATAAGTGAAGCATCTAACCTCCAAGCTCTCCTTAATTCACAGATTTCAAGAGGGGAGCACAGAAGGATTCTTTTTTTTTTTTTTTTGAGAGGATGAGTGAAGCATCTAACCTCCAGTGGCCAAATGGGAGCCAAGACCCTGGAGTCACTGGGGCAGCAGGTGCCTGAGCAAGGGGAAGAACAGCAGTTTCCCACCAACAGTTTTCTATTGGAGTTTTCGTATTTTCTGTCCTACCTTTTAATATTTCTTAATGATTCACACCCCCACTGGGAAGTTGGGATTATTATTTACTGATTTAGAAATCTTGGAGGGGGTCTGTCACCATGCTTCTTCTGTCTTGTCCAGTCACCCTTCAGCTGGCTAAGCGTGGCCCTCTGAGGTGTTACTCGCATGGCTCAGGAAGAGGGCATGCCTAAGGTTCTAACTAAGTGAATACAAGGCAGCTGGGTCCGAGAGCCCCAGAGGCTCACCTCTGCACATGGTGAGGGAAAAATAAAGGTGGCTTCTGAGTGGTTTTATGACTTTTGAAAGAAGGGACATTGGGACAACTAAAAGGATGCAGCCAACAGACACACAGTTCTTTGGACTGGAAGAAAAATTACAACCTATTTGCTTTTAGGGTCTTTGTATTCATCTATAATAGTATATGGTTTGTTACATATTCCAGAATATTTTCCATATATATTTTGTTCTTTTTTCTCTACTTTAAGAGAAATTATTTCCCCCATTATATAAATTAATAAACTAAGGCTTATTGATGACTTCCTGACAGTCACATAGCCAGAATATGCCAGAGTCAACTTAAAACCAGCTTTATTCCTTCTGGTTCAGTGCTTTTTCTCTTATTATTAAATATAACTCAACTTCCTCATAACCATGAAGCATTGTTTTCATGACTTATGGTTCATTGACTTACAAACATCATTTTGTCTGAAATATTTTATATATACAAAATAAATACATATTATATATGGTTTGTACCATATATGTGGGACAAATGAAAATGAAATGAGTATCTGGACACTAACAGTGAAGCTTAAAAGACAGACCATTACTGATGCCAGGGAAGCCCAGTTGCCTTTCCTACATCTCTTGCCCTCCCACTCAAGGGTAGTATTTATTATTCCTTTGCTTGTAATTTAGTTTCACCACCTGTGTATATTTCCCTGTGCAATATATCACTAAATGTTATATGAATTATAAAATGCAGTGTGTATTTTTATAGAGGTTGGCTCATTCACTTCACTTTTGCTACTGTGTGGAATTCTACACAGCAAAAGTGTAAGTGTATTGCAAGTTATTTATCCCCTCTCCACTTCTAGAATTTTGCCAGTTCAAGTGACGCTGCCATGAAGATTCTGGATTTCTGGGGTTATAGGACATTTGCATGTTTAACTCTACAAGATAATGCCCAACAGCTCCTTTCCCCTATCCTTTTTAAGTTTTAATTGACAAATAAAATTTGTATGTATTCCCAAGGTACAAAGTGATATTTCGATATATGTTTATATTGTGAAATGATTAAATCCAGCTAATTAGTCTGTCACCTCAAATACTTACCATTTATTTGTGGTAAGAACGTTTGCTATCTACTCTCAGCAATTGTGAAGTATACAATATGTTGTTATTAGCTATAGTCACCATGCTATATAATAGACCTCTAGAATTTATCCTGTTTAACTGCAACTGTTACCATTTGGCTAACATCTCTCCATTTCCCCTTCCCACTCCAGCACCTGGTAACCAGCATTCTACTCCCTGCTTCTATGAGTTCTACTTTGTTAGATTCCGCATGTAAATGAGATAAGGCAGCATTTGGCTTCTTGTGCTTAGCTTATTCTATTTAGCATAATGTCTTTGAGATTCACTCATGTCATAAATGATAGAATTTTCATTTTTTTAAATTATACTTTAAGTTCTGGGATACAAGTGCAGAATGTGCAGCTTTGTGACATAGGTATACACATGCCATGGTAGTTTGCTGTACCCATCAACCTGTAATCTACATTAGGTATTTCTTCTAATGCTATCCCTCCTCTACCCTACCACCCCTCAATAGGCCCTGATGTGTGATGTTGCCCTCCCTGTGTCCATGTGTTCTCATTGTTCAACTGATGAGTGAGAACATATGGTGTTTAGTTTTATGTCCTGTGTTTATTTGCTGGGAATGATGGTTTCCAGATTCATCCGTGTCCTGCAAAGGACATGAACTCATCCTTTTATATGGCTGCACAGTATTCCATGGTGTATATGTGCCACATTTTCTTTATCCAGTCTATCATTGATGGGCATTTGGGTTGGTTCCAAGTCTTTGCTATTGTGAATAGTGCTGCAGTAAACATATGTATGCATGTGTCTTTATAGTAGAATGATTTATAATCCTTTGGGTATATACCCAGTAATGGGATTGCTGGGTCAAATGGTATTTCTGGATCCAGATCTTTGAGGAATCACCACACTGCCTTCCACAATGGTTGAACTAATTTACACTCCCGCCAACAGTGTAAAAGAATTCCTATTTCTTCACATCCTCTCCAGCATCTGTTGTTTCCTGACTTTTTAATGATCGCCATTCTAACTGTCATGAGATGGTATTTAATTGTGGTTTTGACTTGCATTTCTATAATGACCAGTGATGATGAGCTTTTTTTCATATGTTTTTTGGCTGCATAAATGTCTTCTTTCGAGAAGTGTCTGTTTATATCCTTCACCCACTTTTTAATCGGGTTGTTTTTTCTTCTAAATTTAAGTTTCTTGTAGATTCTGGATACTAGCCCTTTGTCAGATGGGTAGTTTGCAAATACTTTCTCCCATTCTATAGGTTGCCTAGTCACTAGGTATTGATGGAACATATCTCAAAACAGTAAGAGCTATTTATGACAAACCCACAGCCAATAGCATACCACATGAGCAAAAGCTGGAAACCTTCCCTTTGAAAACCAGCACAAGACAAGGATGCCTTCTCTCACCTCCTATTCAACAGATTATGGGAAGTTCTGGCCAGGGCAGTCAGGCAAGAGAAAGAAAGAAATGGTACTCAAATAGGAAGAGAGGAAGTCAAATTGTCTCTGTTTGCAGGTGACATGATTCTATATTTAGAAAACCCCATCGTCTCAGCCCAGAATCTCCTTAAGCTGAAAAGCAACTTCAGCAAATTCTCAGTATACAAAATGAATGTGCAAAAATCACAAACATTTCTACACAACAATAATAGACAAAGAAAAAGCCAAATCATTAGTGAACTCCCACTCACAATTGCTACAAAGAGAATAAAATTCCTAGGGATGCAACTTACAAGGGATGTGAAGGACCTCTTCAAGGAGAACTACAGGCCACTGCTCAAGGAAATAAGAGAGGACACAAACAAATGGAAAGATATTCCATGCTCATGGATAGGAAGGCTCAATATCGTGAAAAAGGCCATACTGCCCAAAGTAACTTGTGGATTCAATGCTATCTCTGTCAAGCTACCATTGACCTTCTTCACAGAACTGGAAAAAAAAAACACCTTAAACTTCATATGGAACCAAAAAAAGCCGCATAGCCAAGACAATCCTAAGCAAAAAGAACAAAGCTGGAGGCATCACGCTACCTGACTTGAAACTATACTACAAGGCTACAGTAACCAAAATAGCATGGTACTGGTACCAAAACATATAAATCAATGGAATAGAACAGAGGCCTCAGAAATAATGCCACACATCTGCAACCATCTGATCTTTGACAAACCCGACAAAAACAAGCAATGGGGAAAGGAGTCCCTATTTAATAAATGGCGTTGGGAAAACTGGCTAGCCATATGCAGAAAACTGAAACTCGACCCCGTCCTTAACCTTATACAAATATTAACTCAAGATGGATTAAATATTTAAACATAAAACCTAAAATCATAAAAACCCCAGAAGAAAACCTAGGCAATAGCTTTCAGGACATAGGCATGGGCAAAGACTTCATGACTAAAACACCAACAAAAGCCAAAATTGACAAGTGTGATCTAATTAAACTAAAGAGCTTCTGCACAGAAAAAGAATTTTTACTGTTTTTAAGGCTGAATAGTATTCTGTTGTATACCTCCCACATTTTCTTTACCCACTGATGGGCAGTTAGATTGATTTCATATCGTGGCTATTGTGAATAATGCTTCAATGTACATGCAAGTGCAGATATTTCTCAGATATACTGATTTCATTCCCTTTGGATATATACCCAGAAGTGGGATTGCTGGTTCATATGGTAGTTATATTTTTAATTTTCTGAGGAACCTTAATATTCTTTCCATAGTAGCTGTACTAATTTATATTCCCACGAGCAGTGTACAAGAGCTGTCTTTTCTCCATATCCTCACCCACATTTATCTTTTGGCCTTTTGATCATAGCCATTCTAACAGGTATGAGGTATCTCACTGTAGCTTTAACTTGGGTTTCCCTCATGGTCAATTATGTTGAACCATTTTTCATATACCTGTTGTCCATTTGTATGTCTTCTTTTGGGAATTGTCTATTCAGATCTTTTGGCCAGTTTTTAGTCATGTTATTTATTTTCTTGCTATTGAGTTGCTTGAGTTTCTCATATATTTTGGATATTAACCCCTATGTTAGGCCATTCTTACATTGCTATAAAGAAATACCTGAGACTGGGTAATTTATAAAGAAAAGAAGTTTAATTGGCTCATGGTTCCGCAGGCTGTGTGGGAAGCATTAAACCAACATCTGCTTCTGGAGAGGCCTCTGGAATCTTACAATCATGGTGGAAGATGAAGTGGGAGATTGCATGTTACATGGTGAAAGTAGGAGCAAGAGAGCCAGTAGGGGGTGCTACATGCTTTTAATTGACCAGATCTCACAAGAACTCACTCACTGTGGTGAGAACAGTACCAAGAGGGTTGGTATTAAACCATTGATGAGAAATCTGCCTGTGTGATAAAGTCACCTCTCATACCAGGCCCCACCTCCAACATTGAGGATTACATTTCAATATGAGATTTGCCCAGGGACACACATCCAAACTATATCAACCCCTTATCAGATACACAGTTTGCAGATATTTCCACTCATTCTTTAAGTTGTCTCCTCACTCTGTTGAATGTTTCCTTTGCTGTGCAGAAGCTTTTTAGTTTGAGGCAATCCTATTTGTATATTTTTCCCTTCGTTGCTGGTGCTTTTGGGGTCATATTAAAAAAAAAATCATTGCCAGACCAATGCAAAATATCTTTTCCCCTATGTTTTCTTCTAGTAGTTTTATGGTTTCAGGTCTTATGTATAAGTCTTTAATTCATTTTGAGTTTACTGTTGGATATGATGTGTGTATAAGGATCCAGTTTAATTCTTCCACATGTGAATATCCCGTTTTCTTAATGCCATTTATTGAAGAAGCTGTCCTTTCCCTATTGCATGTTCTTGGAAACTTTGCTGAAGATCACTTGACTGTAAATGTGTGTATTTCTGATTCTCTATTATGTTCCATTTTTCTGTATGTCTGTCTGTTTTGATTATTTTAACTTTGTAGTATATCTTGAAATAAGGTAGTGTGATGCCTCCAGCTTTGTTCTTCTTGATTAAGATTGATTTGGCTATTCTGAGTCTTTATGGCAAAAATTATTTTTTCTATTTCTGTGAAATGTGTCATTGGACTTTTAGTAGGGATTACAGTGAATGTGTAGATCACTTTGGGTGGTATGAGTAGTTTAACAGTATTATTCTAGTTGATGAACATGGGATCTTTTCATTTATATCTTCTTTTCTTTCATCAATGTTATATACAGGGCTTTCACTTCCTTGGTTAAATTTATTCCTAAGTATTTTTTTATGCTATTGTAAATTGGAGGTTTTTTTAAATTTCATTTTCAGATAGTTTGTTATTAGTGTATACATATGCTGCTCATTTTTATGTTTATTTTGTATCTTGTAGCTTTACTGAATTTATTACTTCTAATAGGTTTTTTGGTTGAGCATTTAGGGTTTTCTGTATATAAGATCATGTCATCTGCAAACAAAGACAGTTTGACTTCTTTCTTTCCAATTTGGATGCCTTTTATTTCTTTTTCTTCCTAAATTGCTGTGGCCAGGACTTTTAGTAACATATTGAAAATAAGTGGCAAAATTTTGGATATTCGTATCATATTACTGATCTTCAAGGAAAAGCTTTCAGTTTTTTGCCATTGAGTGTGAAATTAGCTGTGGGCTTGTCACATATGGACTCTATTATACTGAAATACATTCCTTCCGTACCTAATTTTTTGGAATGTTTATCATGAAAGGATGTTGAATTTTATCAAATAGTGTTTCTGCATCTATTGATCTGATAAAATTTTATCTTTCATCCTGTTAATATGGCATATCACACTTACTGATTTGTGTATGTTGAATTATCCTTGTGTTCCAGGGATAATTTCCACTTGATCATAGTCAGTGGTCCTTTTAATGTGCTCTTAAATTTGGTAATTAATAAATAATAGAAATTTATTTCTCACAGTTTTGGAGGCTGGGAATTTCAAGATCAAGGCTCTTACAGATTTGGTGTCAGCGGAGGGATCTCTTTTCCCAGGATGGAGCCTTGTTGCTGCTTTCTTACATGGTAGAAAGGGCTAACACTGTATTATTGCATGGTACAAGAACAAAAAGGAAAAAATGAGATGAATACTATATCTTTACATGGCAGAAGGTATGGCAGGGCAAAGGGACTTAGCTAGTTTCCTCTCTTTCATAAGGTTGCTAATCCCATTCATGAGGGTAGATCCCTAATGACTTTGTCACCTCCTAAAGGCTCCACATCATTACTGTTGCACTGGGGATTAAGTTTCAACATGAAGTTTGGAGGGGGCACAAATATTCAAACCATAGTATCTATAATACATTGTGAGTTAATTTTTGTGAAGGGTTGTAAGTTCTGTGTCTAGATTCATTTTTGTTGTTCCAGCACCGTGGAAAAGAAACCTTCTTTATTCCATTGTATCATCTTTGCTCCTTTGTCAAAGTCCAGCTGCCTGTATTTATGTGGATCTTTTTCTGGGTTCTTTATTCTGTTCCATTGATCTATTTGTTCCACTGGTCTATTTCATCAATACCACATCATCTTGATTACTGTAGATTTATAATAAGGCTTGAAGTCAGGTTGTGCCACGTCTTCAACTGTGTTCTTCTTTAATGTTGTGTTAACTAATCTGAGTCTTTTGTCTCTCTTTATAAACTTTAGAATCAGTTTGTCAGTATGTGTAAGATTAATTGCTGGAATTTGGGTTGCAATTGCATTGAATCTATAGGTCAAGTTGGGAGGAACTGACATCTTGACCATATTAAGTCTTCCTACTTATGAATATGAAATGTCTCACCATGTATTTAATTCTTGATTTATCAGAGTTTTGTATTTTTTCTTATGTAGATCTTCTACATATTTGGTTAGATTTTTGTTTACATACTAACATAAATAATACTGTGTTTTTAATTTCAAATTCTATTGTTCATTGCTGATATGTAGGAAAGTGATTGACTTTGTATATTAACCTTATACCCTGTGACCTTTTTATAATCAGTTATTAGTTCCATTTTTTCTTATATTAAGTTATTTATTGTAAGATAATTTACAACTATCTTGCTGTCTTCAGTAATTCAAACAATGGAGGAACACTTTCTTCAGACAAAGACAACAGTAAGCTAAAAGCAAAATCACCTGGCTGAATTTTCCTTCCTTACCTCCTCTTTTCTGAAGATGGAACTTGATTTTCATTAATCCAGAGCTTCAGCATCAGAGATAATTTCAATCAACTCTTTTGTGATGACAGCTTGGCCGGTACGGTTAAATGTCAGTGTCAATTTGTCAATCATCTCAGAAGCATTCTTGCTGGCATTGTCCATGGCTGTCATCCTGGCACTCTGCTCACTAGTGGTGGACTCTTTCAGAGGGTAGTAGATGATGTTGGCCAGATTGTATTCTTGGTAATTTTGCAGCACATCAGCATCCATATCATTGTAGATACTCTTGCTCTCAGCACTTGCAATGGTATTAAGCGAAAAGATGGGCTTTTCTTCTGTCTTATAGATGACAGAACTGAATCGATTAAAGTTGATGAAGACTTCATCAAATTCATATACAAAATTTAGTAATTCAAAGGCAATGGCTGACGCATCTCCAAAAGTAGGAGGCTTTCTTCCCACTTCTTTGAATGCCATTGGAAACTGGTCAAAATGAGTCCTATAAAGTATGCCTCTGATTTTGTCACCAATTCCAACAAGTATAACTTCTTTCCCAGCTGCTGTTAGTGTAGCAACCTTGCTTTTCATCTGTTCAGCAATGGAGGAATGAACAGCATCACACAGTCCTCAATCTGAGGACACATCAATAAGGAGATGTTTCTTTTTGTCTTCAGGCACCTTGATATCAACTTTTTCATACAGAACCAAAGATCCCAATCTATATATTCGAGCATGTTTCACCTCTCTCTCAGGTTAGGTGTATTTTGCTGCTGCTACCATTTTCATAGACTTGGTAACTTTCTGGATGTTTTAGATGAACTTTAGTTGCCTAGTAATACCTTTCAAAGTTGCCATATTTGAACTTGAATCCATTGCAGCTGCAAGGTCCAGACCGACAGTCCAGCAATGCCCTTGTGAGAGAAGATGGTAGCTACAGCCCTGCTGAAGGTTGGTCACTCAGGCCTCCTCTGGTTCCAGTTTTTTAATCAATTCTTTTGGATTTTCTACGTAGATGATTTCTTTAAATTCCTTAGGCTTCTTTAAAGACTTTATCTTGGTGTTATGGAGTTTACTCTAATGGTTCTAGTTATGGGTTTCTTTTCAGCTATCCTGCTTTTATATGTGTTGTGCTTACTGCATCTACGTATCTGAATATTTCCTTCTGGAAAAATCAAGTATTTTTTCAAATATTTCCTCTCATCATTTGTCTCTTCTCTTTCTGTGAAACCCTGACTTGACTTATTTAAGGTCTTCAACCTAACATTTCTATTAGCCTCACTTTCAGTTTTCTCATCTCTTTATTTCTATGCACTGCATTAAGATATATATATATATATATATATAAAATTTTAATTTTATATATATATATATATTTATATATAGTTATTGATTTTATTTATCAGAGTTTTGTAGTTTTCCTTGTATGGATCTTGTACATATTTGCTCAGATTTTTACTTAATTTTTTTAGGTACTACATTTGACTTATATTTTCTGTTCTGCTATCTGCTGTGTGCTGTAACCCAATAACACAAATGATCAAAATCAGGAATGAAAATGGGGGCATCACTATAGATCCTACAGAAATCAGATAATTAAGGTCATATTATTAATAATGTTTTGCCAGTAAATGTAACAATTTAGATAAAATTGGAAGTTCTTTGAAAACCAAAATGCCAAAACAATGCCAAAAACACATGTGATCTTCTCCATAGATACAGAAAAAGACTTTGATAAAATCCAACATTGCTTTATGATAAAAACCCTGAACAAACTAGGCATCAAAGGAACATACCTCAAAATAATAAGAGCTAGCTATGACAAACTCACAGCCAACATCCATACTGAATGGGCAAAAGCTGGAGCATTCCTTTTGAGAACTGGAACAAGACAAGGATGATCACTCTCACCACTTATATTCAACATACTACTGGAAGTCCTAGCTGGAATAATGAGCTAAGAGAAAAAAATGAAAGGTATCTAAAGAGGAAAAGAAGTCAAACTATCTCTCTTTGCTAACAATAACAATTCTATATCTAGAAAACCCTAAAGACTTCAAGAAAAGTTTTCTGGAACTCATAAATGACTTCAGTGAAGTTTCAGGGTACAAAATCAATATAAAAGTAGCATTTCTATATGCCAATAGTGTTCAAGCCAAGAACCAAATCAAAAACACAATCCTATTTACAATGGCCTAAAAAAAAATACCTAGGAATCCATCTACCAAGGAGATGAAAGATCTCTACTAACAAGAACTACAAAGCACTGCTGAAAGAAATTATAGATGACACAAAAAAACTGGAAAAATACTATATACTCATGAATTGGAAGAGTCAATATTGTTAAACTGACTATACTGCCCAAAACAACAGTATTTCAATCAAAATACAAATGTCACTTTTCACAGAATTAGAAAGAAAGTACTCCAAAATTTATATGGAACCAAAAAAGGGCCCAAATAACCAAAGCGATCCTAAGCAGAAGAAACAAAGCCACAGGCATCACACTACCTTACTTCAAACTACACTATAAGGCTACAGTGACCAAAACAGCATTGTATTGGTCCAAAAACAGACACATAGACCAATGAAAAAGAATAGGGAACCCAGACATAAAGCTGCAAACCTACAGCCATCTGATCTTCAACAAAGTTGGCAGAATTAATTAACGGGGAAAGAAATCCCTATTCAAAAACTAATGCTGGGATAGCTGCCCAGTTAGATGCAGAAAAATGAAACTGGACCCTCACCTCTCAATGTATACAAAAATTAAGATGGATTAAAAATTTAATACAAGACGTCAAACTATGAGAATCCAAGAAGAGAACCTAGGAAACACCATATTGGACATCAGCCTTGAGAAAGATTTATGACCAAGTCCTGAAAAGCAATTACAATGAAAAAAAAAATTGACAAGTGGGACCTAATTAAAATAAAGAGCTTCTGTATGACAAAAGAAGCTATCAACACAGTAAACGTACAACCTACAGAATGGAAATGCAAAATATCTGTGAAGTATGCATTACAACAAGGTCTAATATTCAGAATCTATAGGAACATAAACAATTTAACAAGCCGAAAACAAACAACCTCATTTAAAAAAGTGGGCAAGGGACATGAACAAGCACTTTTTAAAAGAAGATACACAAGCAACAAACAGGTGAAAAAATGCTCAACGTCACTAATTATTGGAGAAACACAAATCAAAGCTACAATGAGATACCATCTCATACCAGTCAGAATGGATATTAGTAAAGTGAAAAAACAACAACAGATGCCAGCAAGGTTGCAGAGAGAACAGAATGCCTATACTCTGTTGGTAGGAAAGTAAGTTAGTTCATCCCTTGTGGAAAGCATTTTGGAGATTTCTCAAAGAATTTAAAACAGAACTAACATTTGACCCAGCAATCCCATTACTGCATATATAATCCCAAAGAAAATAAATTGTTCTACCCAAAAGACACATGCACTCATAAGTTCATTGCAGCACTATTCACAACAACAAAGATATGGAATCAACCTAGATGCCCATCAATGATGGATTGAACAAAGAAAATGTGGTACATATACACCATGGAATACTATGTAACCAGAAAAAGAAATAAAATCATCTCCTTTGCAGCAACTGGAGGTCATTATCTTAAGTGAATTAATGCAAGAGCAGAAAACCAAATACCAAATATTCTCACTCATAAGTAGGAGCTAAATAATTGGCACTCATGGATGTAAAAGTTGCAACAGTAGACACTGGGTACTACTGGAGGTGGGAGAGGGTTGAAAACACTGCTAGGCACTATACTCACTACCTGGGCAACAGGATCATTCATATCCCACACCTCAACATCACATAATATACTTAACAAACCTGCACATGTACCCTCTGAATCTGAAATAAAAGTTGAGGTCCTTGCTCATGCCTATGTCCTGAATGCATTGCTTAGGTTTTCTTCTAGGGTTTTTGTGATGTTAGGTCTTATGTTTAAATCTTTAATCCATTTGGAGTTAATTTTTGTAAAAGGTGTAAGGAAAGGATCCAGTTTCAACGTTCTGCATGTGGCTAGCCAGTTTTCCTAACACTGTTTATTAAATAGGGAATCATTTTTCCATTGCTTGTTTTTGTCAGGTTTGTCAAAGATCAGATGGTTGTAGATGTATGGCATTATTTCTGAGGCCTCTGTTCTGTTCCATTGATCTATATATCTGTTTTGGTACCAGTACCATTCTGTTTTGGTTACTGTTTTGGTAGCCTTTAGTGTAGTTTGAAGTCAGATAGCATGATGGCATGATGCCTCCAGCTTTTTTTTTTTTGCTTAGGATTGTCTTGGCTGTTTAGGCATGCCATGGAATACTATGCAGCCATGAGTTCATGTCCTTTGTAGGGACATAGATAAAGCTGGAAACCATGTGTCAGGTTGCTGAGAATTCAGCAACCTGACACAGAACAGAAAACCAAACACCATATATTCTGACTCATAAGTGGATTTTGAACAATGAGAACATATGGACACGGGGAGGGGAATGTCACACACTGGGGTCTGTCAGGAGGGCGGTGGGGGGAAGGATAGCAGGGGATTGGGGGATAAGGGAGGGATAGCATTAGGAGAAATACCTAATGTAGATGATGGGGTGATGGATGCAGCAAACCACCATGGCATGTGTATTGTATACCTATGTAACCTGCCTATTCTTCACACGTACCCTAGAACTTAAAGTATAATAAAAATAAATGAATAAATAAAAGTTGAAATTAAAAAAATACCAAAACTAACAGAAGAAATTTAAAATCTAAATAAACACAGATCTGTTAATGAAATTGAATTTGTATTCTAAAAGCTTCCCGCAAAGAAAACTATAGGCCATGTTGTTTTACCAGTCAATTCTTCCAAACATAAGGAAGAAATAATATTGATCCTTCACAAACCCCTGTAGCATATGAGGTAGGGAGAGAAACACTTCCTAACTCATTTGATGTGATCAGCATAACCCCAATACTTAAACCTGACAAATATATAATAAAAGAACAATGTCCATTATGAATGTAGATGCAAATTTCCTTGAAAATATTATTAATCAAATCTGGCAAAATATAAAGGATAATACATCATTACCACGTCATGTTTAATCCATGAATGCAGTTGGTTTAGCATTTGAAAGTCGGTCAAGGTAATATACTACATTAGCAGTAAAAGAGGGAGAAAGTATATAGCACCTTAACACATGTGCAAAAATAACTTAAAATTTACTACTTTATAATAAAGACTCACGGTACATTAATAACAGAAAAGAACTTTCTTAGTCTGATAAAATGGCATTGCTGTCATTTAAATGTGTTTTCCAAAGTTTATGTATTATAATGCCCAGTGCAACAGAGTTGAGATGTGGGACTCTTAAGAGGTGATTAAGTCCTGAGAACTCTGCCTTCATGGATGGATTAATGCCATTTTTGTGGGAGTGGGTTCCTGATAAAAGCATGAATTCATCCCACTTTCCCATACTCTGTTGCACAGGCTTTACCATTGCACCCTTCTGCCATGAGATAATGCAGCAAGAAGGCCCTTGCAAGTTACAGCCCATTGATCTTGGACTTCCCGGTCACCAAAACCATCAGCCACATAAATTTTAGTTTATTATAAACTACTCAATCTCAAGTATTCTGTTATATTGGCACAAAATGGCTTAAGACAGGCATCTATAAAAAACCTCCAGCAAGCATCAAACTTAATGATATATGAATCCCTCTTCCCTATAATTTGGAAATGGGCAAGGACTTTCACTTTCACCACTTTAACACTGTTATGTAAATCTGAGCTATACTAATAAGGAAAGGAAAGAAATAAAGGGTGCATCAATTGGAAAGGAAAAATAAAAACTAATTTTTTACAGATAATATGATTATATATTTTGAAAATATAACAGACTCTACAAGAGTTAATTAAGTGAATTCAGCAAGGTCAAAGGATATAAGATCAACAAAAAAAATTAATTGGGTTATATATGCTTGCAATGACGAAGTTCAATTTACATTTAAATTAACTAAGATGGATGTTAAAGATTTAATGAATAACAAAAAAAAAAATCAAATATCTAGAAATAAATCTGACAAAAGAAGTCAAGACCTTTCTATTGAAAACTACAGAACATTACTGAAGTAAATTAAAAAGTCCTTTGAAAAATGGAGAGACATAGTATCTTTATGGATTGAAAAACTTAACATTATTAAGATATCCATTATCTCTAAATCAATATAGAGATTCATTATAATCCCTATCAAAATTCTAACAGGCTAATTTGAAGAATTAGACAGATGACTCAAAAATTGATATGGAAGGGCAAAGGCTCTAGAGAAGCTAGAGCAATTCTGAAAAAGAAAATAAAGTTGTAGGACTTACACTACTTGATTTTAAGATCAACTGTAAAGCTACTGTAATCAAAACAATGTGATATTGGTGTCAACAGACAAATAGACCACAAGAACAGATGAGAGAGCCCCTCATATATATTGGTGGTTGATACGTGACAAAGGTGCAAGATCAATTCAGAGGGGAAAGGAAAGTCTTTTTAATACATTTTGCGACATCCATTGGATATTCATATAAAAAAGTGAATCTGCAGCTGGGCATGGTGGCTCATGCCTGTAATCCCAGCACTTTGGGTGGCCAAGGTGGGTGAATCACTTGAGATCAGGAGTTCGAGACCAGTCTGGCCGCCGTGGCGAAACCCCATCTTAACAAAAAATACAAAAATAAGCTGGTGTGTTGGTGTGTGCCTGCAGTACCAGCTTCTTGGGAGGCTGAGACATAAGAATCATTTGAATCCAGGAGATGGAGGTTGCAGTGAAACAAGATTGCACCACTGCCCTCCAGCCTTGGGCGACAGAGCGAGACCCTGTCTCTTAAAAAAAAAAAAATAGTGAATCTAGACTTTTATTTCTCTCTGTAAATTAAAATTAATTTGAGACTATCTTTGAGAATTCAGACTAGACAAATGTTTCTCGGACAGAATACAGTATAGGAAGCACAAACAATAAAATCAAAACGATTGGTTGGGCTTTGTCAAAATAAATAATTTTTGTTCATCAAAAGATCCCATTAAGAAAATGAATATAAACAAGAAACAGACTAGGAGACAATATTTACATAACATATGTCTGTTTTTGTTTTTTTGACCTTGGAGATTTCCATCACTTTTTTGTAAGCTTAGGAATGCATTAATTATCATGCTTGTCAATCTAGCACGTAGGTGTTTTGTGTAAAAGGTATTTCAGAACACTGGTGTTATATTCTGCCAGAACTAGAAGTCAGTTCTTTGACTTTTTAGATTCTCTACAAAGTATAACATTTTTCTGAGCCGCATTAGGTATGAATATAGTTATAGTATCATAGTAATTACCTTATTTCACACAAACAGAATTGTATAACCAAATTCTTTATAGTTACCCTTCAGAAGTAAAGCCTGTACTTACTAGTTTCCTAGGGAGGCAGCATTATTGCATAGGAGTAGATAAACCTCTGGAGAAAATGTTGGCATAGTGTATCTTTTTAGGCATCAGCCTTCCTGTAAGTGGAGCTGTGGCCATGCGTGTTTATAAATGTGTGTGCATGTGCGTTTTCATGACTGCAGATATAGACACATGGATGCATAGTGTTTGCAGATAAGATATATTTTCAGATAAGAATGGAGTAAAATTTTAACTTAGATTTCATTGTAACATTTGGATATAAGATATCTAAAAAATGATCAGCATTTATTGGTAGAGCATGATTACTTGCAAAAGAATTTAACTGTTTTATGCTAGTGACAACTAGCGTTTTTCATAGGAATTCATTTCTAGTAATTACTGTTTGATAATATAAGGGTAATGTGAATTTCCTGCTTCCTGCACATAATGAGAATGTGAATTTAATGCCTTCTTTATAGCCTCGTTCCTCAGCTCCGTAGAGCGGGATAAAGAAGAGATAATTTGTGGTGTGGAGTTCAGGGGCTTTTGTGACCTTGGGTCCTATCCTTTCATCTGAGTACATCCTCAGAGACGAGAGGCAGAAGAGAAGACAGAGGAGGAAAAACAAAAATGAAAAAGAATAGCAAAAGCAGGGGAGGAAATACACAGGAAGAAAGAAGAGGAAAATACACTGAAAAGCTGTGGTGAAATGCTGTCGATGTAATCCCAAGGGCTTCAGGTGGCACAGGTCCCCTGGCTTCTAATTTGCCTCTCAAGACCTATTTGTGATCAGAAGAACCTTGTTCTGTCAATACTTAGATGTATGACCTTGAATAGGTTTTTTTTCTTTTTCTTTTTTAAAATTTTTGTATATTTTTAATATATATATTTTATTGCACTTTAGGTTCTGGGGTACATGTGAAGAACATGCAGGATTGTTGCATAGCTACATACATGGCAATGTGGTTTGCTGCCTCTATCCCCATCACCTATATCTGGCATTTCTCCTGGTGTTATCCCTCCCCACACTAAAATTAACTCCAGATGGATTAAAGACTTAAACATAAGAACTAACACCATAAAAACCCTAGAAGTAAACCTAGGCAAAACCATTCAGGACAAAGGCATAGGCAAGGACTTCCTGACTAAAACACCAAAAGCATTGGCAACAAAAGTCAAATAGACAAATGGGATCTAATTAAACACCAGAGCTTCTGTACAGCAAAAGAAACAATCATTAGAGTGAACCATCAACCAACAGAATGGGAAAATTTTTTTGCAATCTACCCATCTGGCAAATAACTTATATCCAGAATCTACAAAGAACTAAAACAGATCTAAAAGAAAAAAACCCATTCGAAAGTGGGCAAAGGATATATATGAGGCCAACAAACATGAAAAAATGCTCATCATCACTGATAATTAGAGAAATGCAAATCAACACTACATTGAGATACCACGTCATGCCAGTTAGAATGGCGATGACTAAAAAATCTGGAGGCAACAAATGCTGGAGAGGTTGTGGAGAAATAGGAATAGGTTTTTAAATGTCCTTTGGCTCCTTTTAGAAAGTAAGCTAGCATCATGTATTTTGTGGTTTTGTGAAAACTAAAGCAGATAGTGCCTACAAACTTCAACAGAGTGTCTGGTACATCATAAACACAGAATAAGTGGTCATTAGTATGACGATCTCAATACCACATCTTCCAGCTGCAAAGAAATGGTTTTGCTCCAGACAGTGCTTTTCAAACTATCCATGTTGAAGAATTGCTTCTAAAAATTACCAGTCTACTGTGTGTTTATACTTTTGTAAAATGCATTTATTTATAAAATGGATTACCAGAAAACTGAAATGAAAAATATATGCAGATATAAAACAAAGCCATCAATTTTTATTCTTATATTTGGTACACATCAAATATCTGTCAAATTATTATAGGAGTTACTAAGTGCTTCTAATTTCTGAATATATCTTATAGACTGGAAATAGTTTGCAGTTAGGCATCAATCCATGGTTCATACTTGCAGTACCATTGCTCTGTGAGGAGCAGATCTCCTGTTGCCTATGAATACATAAGCATGGACTTTGCTAAGGCAAGGGCCTTAGGAGTGTTTAGAAGTCTGTGCTGGGGTGGGGGTTATGGTCCAAGCTGGAAGCTCCCTCCTTCACACATGTCTCTAATGGCTCCAAACTCTGAAGAGTCTGCTTTGAAGGAAATCTTCACATAAAAGGTCCTATGTAAAAATAACTTTATCCTGAAGGTGATGGAGTTGTTTAGAATCTATGAGGTGAACAGCTAGAGTAGAGAAGTTGTCCAACAGTCTACAAATGTTCAGTAACATAGACTTTATCAAAAGATACACTCTCCTCCTCTCTAAACCTCACCAGCATTCCTTCCTTTCCAGTGTTGATTTGTTGATTTGGATTATCCTTGATGCAAATATCAGATTTTAGTTGATATTTTAAGGTGACAAAGTAACAAGAGTTGTCAGATGCCAGTGCTTTGTATTTTAAGAGAACAGCTCCTTGGGAACTTCAGATTCTACTCTCATCTATTGAAGATCTACCATACTAGGCGCCATGACTGGCACCTTGGTTCACATGGGCTTGCTGATACAGCAGCTCAGTGAAGTTGGAGTTTTTATCGATGCCATTTATTAGGAAATTGAACTTCAGAAAGCTTTAATAACTTGCCTGTGGTCTGATTCAAAGATAGGTGTAATGAGTCCAGGTTTAATCATCTTTCATGATTTTACTATACTGTATCACAGTTTGAATCATCTTTCATGACATTTTGTCACTGTCATTGTGTGTGTATTATTACGAATCCTCATGGGAAAGTGCATAGTCTACCACAGCCTAAAGCACTGGCGTTTATGATAGGTCAGCCGTCTAGGAAGAAAATGTCTTTGCTTGTATGTCACCAGCTTTTGTAGCATTTATCTCTAATAGATAAGGATATTTTTAATAAGGTAATAATCACAGTTTAATGAAGAACTTAGGTTAACTGTAAGACAGGCTAAAGAAGTTGGTGATTTGTTAAATATCTTCAATTTAAGAAAGACTTAAATGAAGAATGATAACAATCAACTTAAATGATACTAAGATTACAGAGGGATGAAGTCTCAATTGCAGCAGAAAATATTTAAGCTAATATGGTGAAGAATTTCCTGCCATGATGTTGCTTTACAGCTTTGGAATGGTCTCAAAAGTTCATATAGAGTGTCTAAGAATAGGTATATGGCTTGTTTTCAGAATGTCTTGGTTGCGATTCTTGTATTGACTACATTACTGGTGGGCTTGAGCTGCAGTGGTTGTGACTCATAGAGGTAACCTCCAGAGGAAAGAATATGTACTTCAGAATGTTCTGATGCCTTTATTCATTTATGCCACAAATATTGCTTGAGTTCCTTCTAAGCACCAGGCATTGTTCTGCAGATATGATGGTGAGCATGGCAGAAGAGACCCTTTTCTTGTGTAGCTCATATTCTTTTTTTTTTTTTTTTTTTTTTTTAGAAAAAGAGAGAAAAGGAGAAAGAAACAGCAAAAGAAAGAAAAAAGAATGAAAGAGAAAGAAAGGAAGAGATTTTAGAAAAAGAGAAAAGGAGAAAGAAAGAAACAGCAAAAGAAAGAATAAAAAAAGAATGAAAGAGAGAAAGAAAGAGGAAGAGAAAGAGGGAGAGAGAATGGGATTCTT
>PVKP010023377.1:0-36356 GCA_004027715.1 Plecturocebus donacophilus | reverse complement strand
GACATGGAAAATTGGTCAACATTAAGGTAGTTCTGAAATGTTTAAAGAGCACAAACTTTTGATTTAGAAAAGAAATCAGTAATTGTTTAACCTGGATAACACATCAACAGTTGTATACTACAGCTTCTGCTTCTGAAGACTACCATTGAGACTCCACCAGTGGATTTTAACTAATCTTCACTGTGGTCTCCCAGAAGGGAGTATTAGACAAGGCTAATTCATGCACTTAAGCCCCTATCTCTAAGACCTAAGAGAGAAGTGGGATTTTTCTACACTGATAGCAAAAAGTAGAAATTCCTTTCTATCAGTCAGTGAGTAGTGAGCAAAAGAGGACTGACTCTAGACATTTCAGATAAAATAGTATTTAAGACAGGAATTTAGGTGCTTAGAAAACCACAGGACAGCATGAAATGACAAATCATGGGGAACTGCCTCCAGCTTTTAGATTTACTTCCATCCCTGAGGCTCTCAGGATGTACCTGACATTGGTGAGGAGTTGCAGTTACCTGTAGTGTTGGGATAGGTAATCTGTGGCAGAATTCTTAGATGATGTTCCTAAAGCAATCACTACTGAAGCCAGTTATTGACCTGCCATTGCTGGAAGAGAAAAAGAGCTTCTGGTTCCTTTCAACTTTCCCAATTTTGTGTAATGTCTCATTGTTTGACTATAGGGAAAAATTATCTAGAAAAGGATTCCAGAAAATGTAGTCCCCAAATTTCCAGCCCTTGTGATAAATGGAGGATCGTAGAAGAGAAAGAAGGTGTACTTGAGTGCAAATGGCAATGTGGCACACATTCAAACTGTCAAAACACATAATTGGGAATTTCCTGACATAGACATGCAAGTGACATATTAGCCAGGCCCAACAATTGCAAAATGACTTAGCACAAATAAAATTCAGTATTTTCTGAGAGATATATAATTTATTAAATTATTCCTCAAAACAAATACTGATTAACAAAAATAAGGTTAAATTACTGGGATGTTGAGGGTTGGGGAGCAGTCATGTCCAATGGAGAAGCAATGATGTGTAAAAAGAGACTAGAACTTAAAAAGACACATTTCTGCTACTTGACAATTCTGCGGAGAGTTGGGGCTATATACAGGGACTCAGCAGCCGGTAATCCTTAATGTTCACTGTTCTAGGCCAACAGTGTGTGATGGAGTGAAAAGCTAACCACTCAAACTAGCTCATGTAAAAATGGGGTTGGAGAGATAGATAGACATATAGATGTATATACAATATTTTCTGGACACATGGTCATCACTATACAGTGGAATTATTTTTTATAAGCTAACATGTCTATTATAACATATGGTTAGACATAAACTGCAGCATATATTAATATAGGAGACATTTTATGTTAGAAATGTTTAGTAGCAATATAACTGCTACATCCAAGGATAGCTAGAAAAAAATCAACAAAAATGTTAACACTCTATAGCTGATCCGATTTTTATAAATAAAGATTGACTTAGAATATTTGACATAATTAAGGTTTTTTGGGTTTTTTTTGTTTTGTTTTTGTTTTTTTTGACAGAGTCTCGATCTGTCACCCAGGCTGGAGTGCAGTGGCACAATCTCAGCTCATTGCAACCTCCTCCACTTCCCGGGTTCAAGTGATTCTTCTACTCTAGTCTTCTGAGTAGCTGGGATTACAGGCATCTGCCACCATGACTGGCGTTTTTTTTTTTGTTAGTTTGTTTTGTTTTGTTTTTGCATTTTTAGTAGAGACGGGGTTTTACCATGTTGGCCAGGCTGGTTTTTAATTTTTGTTAAATTTATTGACATGTGACTTCCTAATAGCGTGTCAAAAAATGTACCAAGTTATTTCTTTGTAATTACTTTAAGTCAGTATGTCATAGTATATAAGTCTTCATCATCACAGAGAAGAATGCAATTCTACCTCTGCTTGACTCTTTTTATGTATCTTATTGGGTGACACAATAGAACTTGGTATTTAAAAGTATTGGCTCTTGTAAATTTGTCTAAGTTCTTCATAGATTCTTGATATTAGCCCTTTGTCAGACGGGTAGATAGCAAAGTTTCCCACTCTATTGGTTACCAGTAGTTTTTTGTTTGTTTGTTTGTTTGTTTGCTGTGAAGAAGCTCTTTAGTTTAATTAGATCCTATTTGTCTACTTTAGCTTTTGTTGCCATTGCTTTTGGTGTTTTAGTCGTGAAGTCCTAGCCCATGCCTATGTTCTGAATGGTATTGCCTATGCTTTCTTCTAGGATTTTTATGGTGTTAGGACTTAGGTTTAAATCTTTAATCCAACTGGAGTTAATCTTTTGTATAAGGTGTAAGGAAGGGATGTAGTTTCAGCTTTCTGCATATGGCTAGCCAGTTTTCCCAACACCATTTATTAAACAGGGAATCCATTCCCCATTGCTTGTTTTTGTCAGGTTTGTCAAAGATCAGATGGTTGTAGATGTGTGGTGTTACTTCTGAGGCCTCTTTTCTGTTCCATTGGTCTATATCTCTGTTATGGTACCAGTACCATACTGTTTTGATTACTGTAGCCTTGTAGTATAGTTTGAAGTCAGGTAACATGATGCCTCCAGCTTTGTTTTTGTTCTTTTTTTCTTTTTTCTTTCTTTCTTTTTTTTTTTTTTTTTTTTTTTTTTTTTTTTTTTTTTTTTTTTTTTTTTTTTTTTTTTTTTTTTTTTTTTTTTTTTTTTAATATAAAAAAAAAAAAAAAAAAAACCCTATCAAAAAGTGGGTGAAGGACATAAACAGACAATTCTCAAAAGAAGACATTTATGCAGCCAACAAACATATGAAAAAAAGCTCATGATCACTGGTCATTGGAGAAACGCAAATCAAAGCCACATTGAGATGCCATCTCATGCCAGTTAGAATGGTGATTATTAAAAAATCAGGAAACAACAGATGCTGAAGAGGATGTGGAGAAATAAGAATGCTTTTACACTGTTGGTGGGAGTATAAATTAGTTCAATCATTTTGGAAGATGGTATGGCACTTCCTCAAGGACCTAGAAATAGAAATTCCATGTGACCCAGCAATCCCATTACTGGGTATATACCCAAAGGATTATAAAGCATTCTATTATAAAGACACATTCTATTATAAAGAACGCTTCTGTTCATAGTGGCACTGTTTGCAATAGCAAAGACCTGGAACCAACCTAAATGCCCATCAGCGATAGACTGGACAAGGAAAATATGGAACATATACACATGGAATACTATGCAGCCATAAAAGAGGATGAGTTCATGTCCTTTGCAGCAACATAGATAAAGCTCGAAGCCATCATTCTCAGCAAACTGATACAACAGAAAACCAAACACTGCATGTTCTCACTCATAATTGGGAGTTGAACAATGAGAACACATAGACACTGGAAGGGGAACATCACACACTGTTGGAGGGTGGGAGGCTAAGGGAGGGATAGTGGGGGATAGGGGGTTAGGGGAGGGATAGCAGTAGGAAAAATACCTAATGTAGATGACGGGGTGATGGATGCAGCAAACTACCATGACCTGTGTATACCTATGTAACAAACTAGCTTCCTCTGCACGTGTATCCCAGGACTTAAAGTATAATAAAAAATAATAATAAAAATAAATAAATAAAAGTGTTGGCTCTAGAAGTAGAGTCTCTGGTTCCCAGTGTTGCTTCATCACTTACTAATGGTGTGACCATAGGAAAATTACTTCCATTCACTAAGATTAATTTTTTTATTTATAAATCAAAGGTAAAATAATAACCATCTCAAAGTATTATTGTTAGAATAAAACTATGTAACATTTAAACACAGTGAACACTACATATTATACAATGTTAGCAATTGGTATTATTACTAAGGTCTTCAGGGAGAACATAGTCATATCACTTCTATGATAAACTTTAAAACAAATGATGCTAGTAAGATCCTATCAAAATTATCCCCTATTAATTAGTAATAACTCTGAGATTTTATAATTTTGATTTTGAGGATAATTTAGTATTTTCAAAACTAAATTAAAAACAAAATTTAGTTTACAAATTGTATTTGAATCAAATTAAAATTTATGTTTAGTCACCAAATTAGGGCAGCCTTTTTGTAAAAAAAAAAAAAAAGCCTCATAATCAATGTTCATCTGGTTAAATAATTATAGTACATTCAAATGCTAGAATAAAATACAGGCTTAAAAATAAACAAGAATTTTTTTTACATACTAATATATGACAATTTCTAGGATACATTATTATGTAAAAAATGGAGGATTCAAGAGAGTATCTTTAGTATTCTATCAATTATATAAAAATGGAAATAAAACATTTTGTGTGTGTGTATGTGTATATATACATATATATATATATGTAAAAATTAAAACTGTTTGCTGGCAGAAAGGGACTTGGGTGATTGAAAGAAAGAGGTGGCAAGAATCCTTTTCTTATATTTGTGTATCTTCTGAGTTTATAGATATATAATCCATGTATGTAAATATATATATAAATTCAGAAGATGAGTAGATATACACACACATATAAAATACAATTTAAAAAAATAAGTAACAATGGATTGTTTAAAGAAAGTCTAGTAGAGGTGTATGCTAAGAGAAACAAGGAGGTGAGCTAAAGCAGAGGTGTCAAGAGTTCAGATATAAACCAGCCCAAGCTCCTTTATTTCAAGGTCATTTTATTATAATTACTCTTCTTTCTTTGATCCATCCTTTCAATACTAAACATATCCTTTCAAACAAACAAACAAAAAAATGCACTGCTATTTGGCCATCTACACATTTTTCACATCCACATCAGGCCTTCTAAATTGCTGCAAATTTCACTGTAAGCTCATTGAATGGAGAAACTATCTTGGTCATCTTTGATACATCAGCCTGGCAACATGATAAGCCACAAAGATTTGATGAATGAATCAGTGACAAAAGACAGTCACATTCCAGAACGTGATCCAAAACTGATCTTTTTGTTTACATTTTATGGGATATGAGACATCTGTGAGGTAAAAAATATTCTACTATAAAACGATGTTCTTTCACCATTTTGTATTTTGTGACTTTCAGTTAAAAGGTACATTTTATGTCAGATAATGTGAGTCTTTTCTCTTTTTTCTTCTCTACATAAATTTTGTTTCACTTTAATAACTATTGTTCATGATGAATTGTGTCACTTTGCAAAGTAACTAAATTTTAATCTATTAACTCAATTTGACATTTATTACTTTAAAGCAAAACATTTTCAAGATGAAACACTGCTGTTTCTTTTTAGTTTCTAACTCCTAAATCTTTTTGTAATTTCACAAAAATACAATCTAAAATATAAATTAAAAGATCAGATTTTCTTGTTTCTTGAGAACTCGCCAAATTAGTTTTGTAATATTTACAAGTGTGGATGGTCCAGTTCTCCTTTACTGAGTTAATGAAAATGCTGTAAAACCAATTATTTGATGAGATAAAAGAAAACAATTTTAAGAGGTAATTTCATTTCCACCCTCATTGGCATTTAGCAAAATTTTATTGAAGAAAACACTGGCAAAAAGACACCAACTTATTTCACAGAGCCTTTGTAGGTACTGAGTGTCAAACGTTTCATCTTATATTTCCTCTTAAATTGAAATTAGGCAGTCATGAATATAACAAAAATTTTGTTATCTATAATATCAAGTTATGGTGTCCTCAAAATGGATAACTAAGGTCACCTGTTTAATTTCTGTGATATCACACTATCCACATACTATGGTTAGATTTAACCAAATTATTGATTAGTTAAATGAACTTTGCCTTTATCTCTAAAATTAAATTCTCAAGTACTTGTGTTTAAATTTGCAAATTCCAATTTCTTTTAAACATTCTTTTCTTATTTTACTATGATAAGCTTAAGCTTTAAAAAAAAAAAAGGGGGTGTTTTTTTAAAAAGAATTATTTCCAACAATTAAAAACTAAAAACAGCTTTCAACTTGCTCTTTGGCTGCCAATAAATTAGGGAAATGCAAAATAGTCATCCCTCAAACACAAAGGTAAAGAAAGAAGTAATTATCAAGATAAATTACTTAAATTACTTTTCTTAAATCAGATTCTTTTCTCTTAAATAGGTTTTTGGGCTAATACTAATCAATTTATCCTTATTTTTCTCTGAAAAGAATAATCATCCAGACTTTATCTTTTACTCACACATTTCAAAATCCAATTTACCCCAAAATGAAGCATTAACATATTTTTCAGAGAAATGTTCACAAGAGTTATTAGTGTGACTTATTAGCATAATCCTTACCTGCTTCTAACATTAGGTAGGCAGTTCAGCAGAAAGTGATACAAATCAATGGCAGGTTAAAATAATTTCATGATTCATAATTCCTCAAAAGCATTAGGATCTATGTGTGAAGTTCTTTATATACCTGGTCTTTTTATTCTCAGATTTCTGGAGAGCATATCACTATCTAAAAAATGCGTAACCACATTTATTACTCCACATGCTTTCTCATGATTTGTCATATTAACCTTCTGTCTCCAAATATCATCCTTCACACATTTCCTGTTGCCAGTGCTACCACAGATATGAATGTCACTTGGAAGTACAGAAATTATTTTCACCCCAGAGACACCTGTTTTCACCGTATTAAAAGTGACTCAGTTTTTAACTAGTTAGAATTTATGTGATCATTTTCAAATATAAGGGGATGCACAAGGTTTTCCAATTGTTAACTTTACAATATTTAATTTTTTTCTCAAAATCCCATAATCAGAAAACCACTGGTCCTCTTTTTTTTAATTTATTTTTTATTTCAATAGCTTTTGGGGGAACAGGTAGTGTTTGGTTACATGAATAAGTTCTTTAGTGGTGCTTTCTGATATTTTGGTGCATTCATCACTCAAGCAGTGTACACTGTACCCAATGTGTAGTCTTTTATTCCTCACCCCCTCCCACCCTTTCCCTTGAGTTCCCAAAGTCCATTGTATCATTCTTATGTCTTTGTATCCTCATAGCTTAGCTCCCACTTATTAGTAAGAACACACAATGTTTAGTTTTCCATTCCTGAGTTACTTCACTTAGAATAATGGTCTCTAATTCCATCCAGATTGCTGCAAATGCCATTATTGCATTCCTTTTTTATGGATAAGTATTATTCCATGGTATGTATACATATATGTATATATCACAGGTTTTCTTTATTCACTCATTGATGGGCATTTGGGCTGGTTTCATATTTTTGCAACTGTGAATTACACTGCTATAAACATGCATGTGCAAGCATCTTTTTTGTATAATTACTTATTTTCCTCTGGGTAGAAATGTCTGGGACTGCTGGATAAAATGGTAGGAATCTCTACACTGTTTTCCATAGTGGTTGTACTAGCTTACATTCCTGCCAGCAGTGTAAAAGTATTCCCTTTTCACCACATTCATGTCAACAACTGTTAATATTATTTTTTGATTTTTTGATTATGGCCATTCTTGAGGGAGTGAGGTGCTATCACATTGTGGTTTTGATTTGCATTTCCCTGATAATTAATGATAGTGAGCATTTTTCCATATGCTTGTTGGCCACCTGTATGTCTTCTTCTGAGAATTGTCTACTCATGTCCTTAGCTCCCTTTTTGATGGGATTGTCTGTTTTGTTTTTGCTGATTTGAGTTGTTTGTAGATTCTGTATATTAGTCCTTTGTCGGGTGTATAGATTGTGAAGATTTTCTCCCACTCTATGGGATGTCTGTTAACACAGCTGATTACTCTTTTTGCTGTGCAGAAGCTTTTTTAAATTAAGACACATCTATTTATTTTTGTTTTTGTTGTATCTGCTTTTGGGTTCTTGGTCGTGAAGTCTTTGCCTAAGCCAACATCTAGAAGAGTTTTCCTAATGTTATCTTCTAAAATTTTTATGGTTTCAGGTCTTAGATTTAAGTCTTTGATCCATCTTTTCTTTCTTTTTGTTTTATTTTGTTTTGTTTTGTTACAAGATTTGAACTGGGAATGAGGATGTTGGCCCAGGGCACATTCTTCTTTACAGAGCTAATATAGCATATGTAGACATATTAAACATGGAAAATTTACATTTCACCCAGTTTAGAATAATTCTAAATTGCATTACTATTTTTGTGAGCACAAGCATTACTATTTTTGTGAGGCCATCTCTGATAGGCTTGTACAGATGCAGATGTGTTCTGTCTTCCACGTTTGTGGTCAAAGGTCTGAGAACCCCAGGCAAACCACTATTGTAAGCCCAAGAGTCCAAAAGCTGAAGAATTTGGAGTCTGATGTTCAAGGGCAAGAAGCATCCAGCATGGGAGAAAGATGAAGGCTGGAAGACTCAAGCCAGTCTAGCCCTTCCACATTCTTCTGCCTGCTTTGATCATAGCTGCGCTGGCAATGGCTTACATAGTACTCACCCGGATTGAGGGTGGATCTGCCTTTCCCTGATCTACTTACTCAAATGTTAATCTATTTTGGCAACACCCTCACAGACACATCCAGGAATAATACTTTGCATCCTTCAGTCCAATAAAGTTGACACTCAGTATTAACCATCACAGGTTTGGTGATGCATTTTTTGATACAACAATAAAGCATGATCTATGGAAGAAAAAAATAGAATAGTTGGACTGTTTTTAAAAACTGAAAAGTTTTCTGCAAATTATACTATAAAGGGAATCAAGACAGATTGTGGATTGAGAGAAAATATTAGCTAAACATGCTTCTGATAAAGAAGTTGATCTAAAAAAAAATACAAAAAACTCTCAAAACCCAACAATAAGAAAATAAACAACCTTAAAAAGGGCAAAAGTTCTAGACAGATACTCGTCAATGAAGATATACAGATAACATGTAAGTATTCTGTGTGCTGATCAGTATCATTTGTCATTAGGAAAATGCAATTTAAAAAAATAATTAGGCAGAGCATGATGGCTCACCCATGTAATCCCAGTAGTTTGGAAGGCTGAAGTGGGCAGATGACTTGAGCACAGGAGTGTAAGACCAGCCTGGGCAACATGACAAAACCCCGTTTCCACAAAAAACCACAAAAATTAGCTAGGCATGATGGCATAAACCTAGTCCCAGTTACTAGGGAAGCTGAGGTGAGAGGATTGCTTAAGCCAGGAAGGTCAAAGCTGCACTGAGCTGTGATCAGAACACTGCACTCCAGCCTGGGCAACAAAGTGAGACCCTGTCTCAAAAAAATAAAATAAAATAAGGAGAGAAAGAAAATAATTATATACAACTGCAGACCTATCAAAATGGCTAAAAAACAAACAAGCAAAAAAGAAAACACCAATTTAGTGAGAAATTGGGGGTGGGGAAAAAAGTGATACAGCCACTTTAGAAGATAATTGGAAGTGTCTTACAAACCTAGACCAGTTTCACCATACAATCCAGCAATTGCTCTCCTAGGTCTATACCCAACTGTTTAAAAAACATATGCTCACACAAAAACCTACAAGTGAATACTTATGGGAACTTTATTTGTAATGATCAAAAACTGTAAACAATCAAGATCCTTAAATAGAGGAGTGGACAAACAACTGTGGTACAGTCATATAATTGCATACTACTAAGTTATAAAACAGAATGAGGGATCAAGCCATACAAAGACATAGATGAGTCTTAAATGCGTATTGCTAAGTGAAAGAAGCCAGCTTGGAAAGTTTATGTACTATGTGATTCAATTTACATGACATTTTAGAAAAGGCAAAACTATAGAGATGTTAAGGAGACAAATGGTTGCCAGGATTTTCAGAGGAGTAAGGGTTGAACAAGTGAAGCAAAGAGGGCAGTATAGAGCAGTGAAAGTATTCTGCATTATACTGCAATAGCAGATACATGACAGTATGCATACATTAAATCCCATATAACTTTACAGCACAAAGTAAGACTTCCTATATGCAAATTTTTTAAAATGTTTAGAAAGTTGGGGGAATTCCAGCATTGAATGCAGATTGTGACCAAAGAACCTATCTGTATTAAAAATGTATAAAATAATCTCACTGAAGAGAAGGGAAAAAGACACTAACCCAAGTAACTTCAGAAATGAGTGAAGTCTACAAAACAAAAAGCAAAATATGCTATACAAAAGCACTAGGATCTAGTTGACAAAGGTTTCACATGGGATACGGGTTAATAATATTGATAATTTATAGCATGCTTACTGCAACTGAACAGCTAGTAAATGAATGGTGGTTGTTTGGGAGCTAGGTTTCTCATCATTGGAGTGGAAAGCTACGGAAAGGCAAGAGGAGAAGGCTAGAATGAAACATATATGGATTAGGGTTGGAGATATGGGTATGAATTCATGTTCAGTATAATATAGATACAGACATGGATATATATGTATATGTGTGTGGGGGTGGGTGGGTTGATATGAGTGTGTGTGTTTATACATGGATTAGTATAAAAACATATATTTAATTTCTTTGCCAACTGAGGAGGTCTAGAAACAACAACACTGAAGTAACAATGAGCACACCTACTATCCATACAGATTGGAAAATTCTGTTTTTCAGTAGCATTTTCCAATCAAATGAACCAACACTCCTTGTAAAAATAGATGAATTTAGGGCAGGGTAAGGAATATAAAAAATGAACCTGAAATATCTTCTAATCAGAATAAAATAAGGTGCTTTAAGACACACACAGACATATATAAACAGCCACACACAAAACATACACATCACTGGTGGCATACCAAAGAGACTCAGAAGCCAACTAAAAGAGCTTCAGATGGCCAATGCTAGAATGATTCAAGCAAAAAAAATAAACAAAATTGTATTGGATTATAACTGAGAATAAAATAAATATCTGTGAGTTTAGACTGATATAAATAAATTATTGAACAAATAAATGAAAGAGAAGAGACAAATATTCTACACAGATAAATTCTTAAATAATTTATGGAGCTACTCCACCCTCAAGAAGGTAAAGCATAACTTTCTTCTTCTTCAGTATGAGCTTCACACAGTTACTTCCACAGTATGGAAAGGGAGAAATAAAAAGAGCAAAATTACAGTGGAGAATCCTGACAAGCACTCCCTTAGCCAGAGGATCAATATTAACATAAACAGTGAGAAGTCAAGTTGATACTATGTCCCCTAGATATGATATGCAAATAGCACCATATCTCTGTGATTTTTCTTTCCAAAACTATAAAACAAATATAATTGTGAAAAAAGCAACAAACAATACCCAGTTGAAGGACATTCTGCAAAATACCTGACCAGCACTCATCAAAATTGTCAAGGTCATCAAAAACAAGGAAAGTCTGAGGAAGCTATCACAGGTAAGAGGAATCCAAGGGGAAGTAAAGACTAATTGTAATGTGGCATCCTGGATGGTATCCTGAAATAGAAAAAGAACAGGTATAAACTAAGGAAAGCTGAATAAAGCATGGGCTTTTGTTGACAATAATTTATCAACATTATTTCATTAATTGTAACAAGCATGCTATACTAATGTAAGATATTAATAATGTAAAAGTAACTGGGTGTGGTGTATAGGAGAACTCTGTACTATCCTCAAAACTTTTTGTAAGCCTAAAACTACTCTAGAATTTTAAAAAACTATTAAAAATAAGACAAATAACCTAATGATGCATCTTAAAGAACTAGAAAAGCAAGAGCAAACCAAACCGAAAGTTAGTAGTAGAAAAGAAATAATAAAGATGAGAGAAGAAAATAAATAAACTCAAAATAAAGAAAATGATTTTAAAATAAAGTTGGTTTTCTGAGAAGATAAGCAAAATTGGCAAACTTTTAGCCAGACTAAGAAAAAAAAAGAGAGAAACCTCAAATAAATACAATCAGAGATAAAAAAGAAGATATTACAACTGATCCTGCAGAAATTCAAAGGATGATTAGAGGATACTATAAGCAACTTTATGCCAATAAATTTGAAAACTTAGGAAAAAGCAGATAAATTCCTAGATGCATACAACCTACCAAGATCAAATGATAAAATCCCAAACCTGAACATACCAATAACAAGTAATGAGATCAAAGCTGTAATAAAAAGTCTCCCAGTAAAGAAAACCTAGGACCCATTGGCTTCACTGCTAAATTTTATCAACAATTTCAAGAAGAACTATTATGAATCCCACTCAAATGATTCTGAAAAATAGAAGAAGAAGGAATAATTCCAAACTTATTTCATGAGGCCAGTATTACCTTGATTCCAAAACCAGACAAAGACAGAGGCCAGTATTACCTTGATTCCAAAACCAGACAAAGACATATCTAAAAAAGAAAACTACAGGTCAATATCTCTTATGAACATTGATACAAAAAATTTCAACAAAATATTAACAAATTGAATTCAACAACACATTAAAAAGATGATTTATCATGACCCAGTGGGATTTATTGCTGGGATGCAAAGGTAGCTGAACATAAAAAAATCAATCATGTGTTACATTATATCAACAAAATGAAGGACAAAAATCATGTGATCATTTGAACTAGTGCTGAAAAAGCATTTGAAAAAAACCCAACAAAAACTATTAAAAAGCATTTGATAAAATTCAACAAAAAACTGTTAAAAATATTTGACAGAATTCAACAAGACAACTATTAGAACTGATTTTAAAAAATCTGTAAAGTTTCAAAATTAGCAGACGAAAATCAGTAACATTTATCTAGGCCAACAGCAAATAACCAGAAGAATTCATGAGAGTAATCCCAGTGACAATAGCTAGAAATAAATTAGTTACCTAGGAATTAACCTAACCTAAAGAAGTGAAAGATCTCTCCAATAAAAACTATAAAACATTGATGAAATAAATAGAAAGAACACAAAAAAATGCAAAGCTATTCTGTGTTCATAGATTGGAAGAATCGATATAATTAAAATGTTTATACTATCCAAAGCAATCTACAGATTCAGTGTAATTCCTATCAAAATGCCAATGACAATCTTCACAGAAATAGATTTTTTAATTATAAAATTTATATGGAACCACAGAACACCCAGAATAGCCAAAGATAGTGCATGCAAAAAGAACAAAACTGGAGGAATCACATTAACTTTCTTCAAATTATACTATAGAGAGGTATAGTAATCAAAACAGCAAAAAACAAATAGACCAGTGGAACAGAATAGCTAATAGATAACCCAGAAATAAATTCATATATCTATAGTGAATTCATTTTCAACAAAGATGCCAAGAACATACATTGGAGAAAGGACAATTTATTCAATAAATGGTGCTTGGAAACTGGATATCCATATGGAGAAGAATGAAATTAGAATCGTATCTCTAACCAAATAGAAATGTCAAATCAAAATGGGTATAGACAAATCTCATTTCTCAAACTGTGAAATCTCTAAAAGAAAACATTACGGAAACTCTCCAGAACATTGGACTGGGCAGAGATTTCTTTGCCCACAAACATAGGCAACCAAAGCAAAAATGGACAAATGGGGTCACATCAAGTTTAAAGGTTCTGCACAGAAAAGGAAACAATCCACAAAGTGAAGAGGCAGCTCAAATAATAGGAGAAAATATTTGCAAACTATTCACTTGACAAGGATTAATAAGCAAAATATATAAGGAAATCAAACAATTCTGTAAGAAAAAAAATCTAATAATCCAATTTAAAAATGGACGAAAAACTGAAGAGACATTTATCAAAAGAAGACAGACAAATGGCAAACAGGTACATGAAGAGGTGCTCATCATCATTGATCATTGGAGAAATGCAAATCAAAACCATAATAAGATATCATCTCACCCCATTTAAAATGGCTTATATTTAAAAGATAGGCAGAGATAGGCAGGAAAAATGCTGGTGAGAATGTGGAGACTAGGGGACTCTCATACACTATTGGTAGGAAGGTAAATTGTTACAACTATGGAGAACAGTTTGAAGGTTCCTCAAAAAAACTAAAAACAGATCTAAATGATTCAGCAATTCCATTGCTAGGTTTATACCCCAAAGAAAAGAAATCAGTATGTCATAAAATATCTGCCCTTTCATGTTTATTGAAGCACTAATCACAATAGCCCAGATTTGGAATTAACCCAAATGTCCATCAACAGAAAAATGGATAAAGAAAAGTGTGGTACAAATACACAATGGAGTACTATTCAACCACTAAAAAGAGTGAGATCCTGTTATTTGCAATAACATGGATGAAACTGCAGGACAATAGGTTGAGTGAAATAATCCAGGAACATAAAGACAAACTTTGAATGCTCTCACTTATTTGTGGGAGCTAAAAATTAAAACAATTGAACTCCTGGAGATAGACAATAGAATAATGGCTACCAGAAGATAAGAAGGATAGTACTAGGGGTAGAAGGGGAAGGGAGAATGGTTAATAGCTATGAAAAATAGAAAGAATGTGGCCAGGTTCAGTGGCTCATGCTTGTAATCCCAGCACTTTGGGAGGCCGAGGCAGGCAGATCACAAGGTCAGCAGTTCAAGACCAGCCTGGCCAATATGGTGAAACTCTGTCTCTACTAAAATTACAAAAATTAGCTTGGCATGGTGACAGGTGCCTGTAGTCCCAGCTACTGAGGAGGCTGAGGCAGGAGAATCACTTGAACTCAGAAGCCGGGGGTGCAGTGAGCTGAGATGTCATCACTGTACTACAGCCTGGGTGATAGAGTGAGACTCCAACTTCAAAAAAAAAAAAAAGAAAAGAAAAGAAAAAAATAAACAAAATCTAGTTTTTGATAACACAACAGAATGACTCTTGTCAATAACAAATTGAACCATACATTTTTAAATAATGAAATAATTGAGTTGTTTGTAATGCAAAGGATAAATACTTGAGGTGATGGATATCTCATTTGCCCTGATGTAATTATTGCACACTGTATGCCTGTATCAATATATCCCATATACTCCATTAATGTACATACCTACTATGTAGCTACAAAAATTAAAAGAAAATACAGTTAGAAGAATTGTGATTTAGTTTTTGATAACACAACAGGATGACTACGGTTAACAATCACCTGGTGTATATTTCAAAATAGCTAGCAGAAAAGATTTAGGATGTTCTCAACAGAAACGATGATCAATGAGGTGATTATTCCAATTACCCATATTTGATCAGTACACATTGCATGCTTGAATCAAAGTACCATATGTACCCAGAAATATGCACAACTATTATGTGTCCATAAAACTTGAAGAAAAAGAATTAAAAAAGGAAAAAAATGAATAGAGAATGCCTTTCCTCTTCTGTATACTGAAGGAGTTGTAAGTTGAGTATATTTATACTTCAAATATGTTGGAGAATTCACGAAAAAAAAAAAAGAAATCTTTGTGTGACCATTTCTTTGCAGGAAGATTTTAAGTACCAATTCCATTTCTTTTTAGGTACAAGACTTGTGTCAAATAGAGAGTAGAAGGATAATTGCCAGAGGCTGGGAAGGGCAGTGTTGAGGAAGTGGGGATGGTTAATGGGTACAAAAAATAGAAAGAATGAGTAAGAGCAACGATTTGATAGCACAACAGGACAACTATAGTCAAAATTACTTAATTGTAGATTTAAAAATAACTAAAGGAGTATAATTGGATTATTTGTAATACAAAGGATAAATGCTTAGGGGATGAATACCTCATTCTCCATGATATAATTGTTATACATTACATGCCTGTATCAAAAAATCTCATGTACCCCATAAATATATACATTTACATGTACCAACAAAAATTTTAAAAGATTTAAAAAGACATGGAACTGTTTTTTAAAGATCTGCAGCAATTTTGGTGAACTGTGTTCTCACCAACTGGGCTTCTTTGTGTTCCAGGATCTTTGCACCCCAAGTCCTGTTTCGACTTCAAACAAATTTTTTTACATTTTTTTCCTTAAGTTTTCGAATTGTTCTTAAGAGGGAAGTTGATCTTAAACAAGTTCACCATTTCTGAAATGTCAAAAGCAGAAAATCTTAAAATGTTGAACTATATTCCAATCACCATCACCAGATCATGATGTATTGTTTGTACTATTGCTGTATTAAATACACACGTGTGTGTGTGTGTGTGTGTGTGTGTGTGTGTGTGTGTGTGTATTTGCTTTATAACCTTCCTCCTGTGCCCTGTCAGGCAATAAAGAGGCTCAGATGGAGCAGAAAGAAGTCTGGGACACTGGAGAGTTTGCTGGGTCCTTCCCTTTCCTCTCCATCACAATCACACCTTGGCCAAAAATAAAAGATAAAGCCACTAAATGAGTCTGTGGGATTATCCTGCAGGGTAAGAAGGAATATTTAAGTTCTGAAACATTTCCATTTTCCACCACATTCTCTAGGGAGCCATGCTTCATAGATTCTGAGACTATTACCTAAGTTATCATTTTATCAGGGCATTCTGCTATACACCTTCCTCCCACCAAATAACTTTATTTTGTTTACACATAGGTCTAATTAACAAGGATATTGGATGAGATTATCTGCCCATTTTCTTTTTCCTGGGGATTTACCCCCTTGCAGAGAATGAATGCTTTAATAGGCCAGCTGCTTTAGCTTCTTTCTACTAGAGTTTTACAAGTAGTATATACCCATTTAGTCATGGAAAAAAAACTATTACTTTTAACCCTCTACATCTAAAAGGCAGGCAATGGGCACTGAAGTTTGACTCCAGTCAGTTGAGTGCAAATTTTGTGCTCTTTTCACTTTTCGGATTCTCAAAGAAAAGATAAAAGGATGTTAAATCCATGTACTTACTTTTAGTCCAGGGCAGCCAAACCAGATGAATTGTGGATGGGAAGTACAAGAATGCCCTTCCAACATGAGACAAAAGGCTCAGATATCTGCTTTATTTTTCCTTCAAGACTTAAAACTAGTAATTAATTAAAGATTCACACGGTGATTCAGCATCAGCATGCAAAGCCCACTGAGTGCAATATTAATATTAAAAATGTGTCCTCTAAATGAAATTCAGTTCAAATAGTTGGATCAAAAATAGTGAAAATGATTTTATTTTTACAGACTGGTAGTCTTTGTATCCTTGAGCACAATAGTAAACATTTCAATTTGCATCCATTCTAATTCCAAGTGGTGTTATGTTTCAACACAATAGAAAGTATTGAGGTAAACATCATTATTTAAAGAGGCAACAGTCTTGAACAGCATCATAGCCACCACTGAAATGGAAATTCAAAGATTTATTCAGTATAAAAGTTCTGCATACGTGCAGAAATGATGACTGTCTTTTATTTCTCTCTCATCTAGGGTAAAATGTCAGGCTTTGTAAATGCTATACTTGAATGTTGCATGAATCCTGTCCATTTTGTGTACATCTTCTGCCATCAATTCATGGGAACAAACAAGACTTCTAAATTTGATTAGACTGTATGTGTAGGACATTTTAAATGTTAATATGTGTAGGACATTTTAAATTCTATAGTTGAGATTGAAATCCACGTACACAATTTCCCGGGAAACTCAGAAATGAGTAACTCAGAAAGAGATTTATCAGCAGCCCAAACATACTAAGACCGTTCTAAATCTAGTTTAGATTAACTCTAAACTAGATAATCTAAAAAGCAATGTTAACTTCTGTGGGTAGAGAAAGTGCAAAATTTTTTTAGAAAGATAAAACCTGGGCTAATAATTTAATGACTGTATGGCATTGAACTGTTAGTTCCATTATTCTTCTGAGATCTTGCTGGAAACTTTCTGAGGAAAGTCATCCCCATAACAAGACGCCTTTTGTACCAGGAGTGAATACCAGCACTGGTTAATTCAGAATAAATGTAGAAAATTCTCTCTTGCTATAATATTTGACTATTACTAATTTCTGTCTTTTTTAAGCAAATATTTATTTAGTACCACTTATGTGTCAGTCACTTTCTTATATAATGAGAATTCACGGAACTCATATCTCTCATGAGGGAGAGAGAATTTATCAAACAATGCCAAGAATAGGTTTATAAAACCTGAAGTTAGTGCTGTAAAGGAGAGAACTGTCAGTCTCTGATAGTGTATTGCAAAAGACTCTTGACCTGGACTGGCATGTCACAGAGGGCTTTCCTGAAAGTGTCCAGGTACAGATCAGGAAGATGAACAAACAAAGAATGAAAAATGCAGTTTATTGGGGAATATTCTAGACAAAGGACATCAAAGGGCTATACAGATCCATATAAGATAGTCCTCTGGCCAAAGGGTTGTGATATCTACCTGTTAAAACTGGGTCTGTCTTAAACATAAGACCTAACACCATAAAAACCCTAGAAGAAAACCTAGGCAAAACCATTCAGGACATAGGCACAGGCAAGGATTTCATGACTAAAACACCAAAGCATTGGCAACAAATGCCAAAATAGACAAATGGGACCTAATAAAACTACAGAGCTTCTGCACAGCAAAAGAAATAATCCTTAGAGTGAATCTGCAACCAACAGAATGGTAAAAAATTTTTGCAGTCTACCTATCTGACAAAGGGTGTATCTACAGTTCTAAAAAATATCCAAAATCTACAAAGAACTAAAACAGATTTACAAGAAAAAAACAAACAAGCCCATTCAAAAGTGGGTGAAGGATATGAACAGACACTTTACAAAAGAAGACATACATGAGGCCAACAAACATATGAAAAAATATTCATCATCACCGGTCATTAGAGAAATGCAAATCAAAACTACCTTAGATACCATCTCACACCAGTTAGAATGGCGATCATTAAAAAGTCTGGAGACAACAGATGCTGAAGAGGATGTGGAGAAATAGGAACACTTTTACACGGTTGGTGGGAGTGTAAATTAGTTCAACCATTGTGGAAGACAGTGTGGCACTTCCTCAAGGACCTAGAAATAGGAATTCCATTTGACTAGCAATCCCATTACAGGGTATATATCCAAAGGATTATAAATCATTCTATTATAAGGACACATGCACACAAATGTTCATTGCAGCACTGTTTACAATAGCAAATACCTGGAACCAACCCAAATGCCCATTGATGATAGACTGGACAGGGAAAATGTGGCACATATACACCATGGAATACCATGCAGCCATAAAAAAATGATGAGTTTGTGTCCTTTGTAGGGACATGGATGAAACAGGAAATCATCATTCTCAGTAAACTGACACAAGAACAGAAAATCAAACACTGCATGTTCTCACTCATAGCTGGGTGTTGAACAATGAGAACACATGGACACGGGGAGGGGAGCATCATACACTGGGGTCTGTAGGGGGGAACTAGGGAAGGGACAGCAGGAGGTGGGGAGTTGGGGAGAGATAGCATGGGGAGAAATGTCAGATATAGGTGATGGGGAGGAAGGCAGCAAACCACATTGCCATGTATGTACCTATACAACAATCTTGGGTGTTCTTCACATGTACCCCAAAACCTAAAATGCAATGTATATTTAAAAAAATTAAAAAACGGGTCTGTGACTGGAACCCAGAAATGAAAGGGTTGAGAAGGGCTGCAAAAGTGAAGATGGGAGAGGGCTTCCTCTCAAGAGACCTCGTGGTTCTGTAAAAGAACTTGGCTTTTATCCTTTAGGCAATGAGATGCTATTGGAGAGTTTTATGTTAGGCATTGCTGTGAACAGCTTTACATTTTGATTAGCTCCTGTAAGTTGCTGTGCTGGAAATAGCCATGAGGGATGTCAAGAGAAGATGACAGAGAACTGCTGGTAGTCCGCTGCAGCTGCCCAGGCAAGACTATGTATAACAGCAGCCTTGCAGCAGGAGCTGCTGTGGTTGTGTCTGCCGTTGTCCTCTGATCTGTTTGTTTCAGTTTCTCAGATGCAGCTAACTTGAAAAAATTATGGTCACCCTTTTTGTATTTCAGGGAAAATATGTATTGGAAGAATTAAAGATGATGAACAAAGGGAGTGTGAGCTTGGCTGTGAGTAGCCACCCAATACTTCTGGTTTTAATAACCCACAAGTACTATAATTTTAACAAACAAAACCATGTGCTTTCCTTAAGGGAACTTATAAACATTTATTTTTTTCTACAAAATAAATAGAGAACTATTTGGCTCTCTAAAATTAAGAGTCAAGGGATACACTAAGTAGTTTTTTAGAACTGCCTCTTTCATGCTGCAAAATGCCTTACTCTTTGATAGCATAACTTAGGAAATAGCATCTTAATCCAATAGTTGACCTTTGTTCCTACCTTCAAGTAGAAAAGAAAACAATCTTTAATACATAGCTCTTCCATGAGCTTAAAGCAATATTATTTAGAGCTTTAGACACATTTTTAGAATGGCTTATCAAATATATAAATCAAAGAAATAGCTGTACAACTGTTATATGTTTTTGGGTTGAGTTTGGTTTCATTTTTTTTAGAGATTTGATATTATTTTTATTACTTTAAAAGAAGTTCACACCATGTTTATTTCAAGGTAGGCAAAGGATCTAGAACAGAGATTACTAATTTGGGAAAATATTTATGTTGATATTTTCATAGTCAAACCATAGCCTATGTTGATGAGAATTAAGAATGTAAGTTACCTTGGAGAGCTAAACATTATAGACTCATGAGGCCTTAGTATTATAGATCCATATATTCTTGAAATAAGCAAAACATGTTTTAAAACATTTACTGTATCAACGTTTTTTGCCCACAAGACTTCTTTTTCCACTGATCAGGAAGATAGATGTTATAATTGTGAAAACAGTAATGAAATGATCTCTTAAATAAGTGACTGACCAGCAGAGAATAACTAAGAGACTGAAAAAACTAAAAAAGAACCCAATTCCAGGAAATCACAGAACCATAAGGCAGCCATTATCGACCTGTGAGGTCAGTGTGTTAGAGAGAGGGCAGGAAGGAGAGAAAGCTGAAAAAAGGGCCTTGGGACCACATGATTTCCAGGTCAGAGCTTTTGAAATCACAGTTCATGGAACAGAGCTGGAAATAAACAGTGGCCAATGCTTCTCTCTCTCCATCACTTTATTTTATGTCTGTTATACTTAAGAGCAAAGTAGAATCAATAAAATATTTCTTTTCAGGCAATCCATGAATTTTCAAAAACTTATCATATCAGCTCAGGGTATTAAAGTTTCTTTTAGGCTAGTAACAAGACTGGGGTTTCACAATCACACTGATATTTGAGAAGAATATGTGGGCCTCAGATAACCTCAGATGAACTCTACTCCCATGAATCAGGCATCAATGCTCCAGCAATGGATACTGCCATGATCTTTACTCACCTTCTTTCTCACCCATCATTCATGAGGTGAGAAGTGATTTGATAAGAAAAAAAATGATCCTTTGGTGAATATTTTCCTATCACCGAATTTTTAAGGAGGTTTCTGAACAGAAAATATGGTCAATTTTATGCCAAGAGACTTTGCAAGAATAAAAACTGATTGAGCCTCTAGGAAGAGAGAGAGAGGAAAAAATTTTGGTAGCTAAAGTGATGGACTAGTGTTTCACATTTTCAAGGGCACTTCCTCTTTTCTCCCTTTTTTAAATCTTGCTGTCTTCTGGTTTTTTTTTTTAACATTAAACAAGAATGTTTCCTGAACTAACCTTTTGATGCTAAACTTTGATGGAAATGTTCTGAAAATATCATTCTACATGTGAAGACATGTCTGGAATAATTGAGTCTATTTACATGTGAGGATAAATAACTTCTATTTGTTGCAGATAGATCAGCAGAGGCCAGAAAGGCAGCAAATGGCCTTATATGAATACAAGCCAGATACCAAAGTCAAAATATACTTAGACTGGTTCTTTAGTCCACTGGCGATGGAGAACAAATATTTGCTGGAATACATTTTGTTTCCATTGATGGCTAATGCCAAATAAAAATATCTAGTGAGATATCATCTGAATAGGTTTAATAAAGTAAAAGATGAAAATGGCTTGAAATTAGATTTAATTTATACCAAAAAGTATGATTTGCTTATTCATATTGAAATATTCCTTCAAAGAGCTAACCAATTTGCTAGTTGGATTAAAAGACCACTATCCCTTTGTACATCTTTAGATGATCTGTGAAAACATACTAGGACTCAAAGGTTGTATGATAGAAAACCCCCTCAACATTTGGATATTGACAAGTATATGTGTTTCTTTGAACTGGCTCACAGAAATGCCGGTTGACAGCTTTTCAACTTGAGAAATCTCAAGTCTCAGCCCAAATAACAAGTGCATCCTGTGGCCTTGTCATTTTTATTTCTTAAGACTTATTTGCTGGATCTGAATTTTTAGAAAAAAAAAAATCTGTCCTTAAATGTACATGTTTTTCTCTAAAAAGGAAAGCTATATCTAGAAGAAAAAAAAACATGAGCAAATAAATGAAACAAACTTCTGGCTAACCTATTAGTAAAAAGAATGAGTTCATTACATTTGCAGGGACATGTATAAAGCTGGAAACCATCATTCTCGGAAAACTGACACAAGAACAGAAAACCAACACCACATGTTCTCACTCATAAATGCGTGTTGAACAATGAGAACACATGGACACAGGGAGGGGAACATCATACACCAGGGCCTCTCAGGCAGTGTGGGGCTAGGAGAGGGATAGCATTAGAGAAATCCCTAATGTAGAGGACGGGTTGATAACGCAGCAAACCACCATGGCACATGTATACCTATGTAACAAACCTGCACGTTCTGTACAGGTACCCCAGAACTTAAAGTATAATTAAAAAAAAAAAAACAGAAAAAAAATTTTTCTGAAAACTGTTGGCTTCTGTTGACATCTACCTAGGAGCTGAGCCTGGCTTTTCTTTCCATAGTCCATCAGGTTATTTTCCTTAGAATTTTACCTATCCAGTAGCTGAGACTTTGTTTAAACTTAGGGAATGTAGCCAGTCAACCCGATTTAAAGTAAAACTAACCTTTCTTTCTCAGTCTTAGCGTTTCTGCTAGACTTTATATGTCATTATAGGCTCTTTTACTCTCTTGATATTTTTCTTTTTAAAAATATATCTTAACACATTTTATTTTTAAAAAATTCTAGTGTGAATTATGTATTTTTAAAAGATGTTCTTGCATTTAAAAGGAATGAATGCCAGAATTATTTTAGTGTTGCATGTTCAAACTTTCTCTGAGGCAAAGGAATGAACTCCCTCAAATACTGCTTCAGCCAAGAAAGAGTTCAAATGTAGTGGCAATCTTGATCATTTTAAGGAGCTTGGTATTAGATCTTTTCTAAATGTCTTACTTTCTTTGTTTCTTGAAAAGCTCTGCTCCAGGCATCATCCCTGACTTGTCAAATCAATATTTTTTTATGTTGGGGGTCTTATTTTGAAACACCCACATGTGATTTTGCTGGGCATTCCTGGTTAAGAACTACTTTAGGAACTTAAATTCTGGTATTAGCATTCTTTCAAGGAGATCATTGTTCCATAATCCAACCAACTGCCTTATCTAGCAACACTTGGAAGAGTCATTAACCATCCTTACATGCAAAAGTCACTCCCGCTTTTATTCATTTGGGAGTGTACCACATGGAGCTGTTTAATAAGGAATCAACACCAGCAATCCACAGGCCTCTCCTTGTGACTTTTGATTATGGGTCATTTTTTAAAAAAATTGTTATTTGTTTGGGTTGGATTTGGTTTCACCCAACAGAATATAATTTCTGAATGAGATTTAACTGTTCCTCAATTTCAGTAGTTCAGACATATCACATGAAGTATATCTTCCTATTTTTAGGATACTCTGTCCTCAGTGACAGATGTCCTAAAATTGGCTGTCTTAAAGTGTCCTAATTGAATTTTCCGTGTAACCACATGTACAAATTTTAAATCAGATCATTTCAAATTTTTTTTGAAAATCATTCTAGTCATTTTTGTGAAATGTGGTAGTAGAGAAACAGTTCAAAAATCTTTATTTCTGTATCTAGACAAAGAGTTGTTCTGATAATGAAGAGTATACTGATAGGATGAAAGGATGTTTTACAAGATTTTCATTTTTTTAATTAAATTTCTTCTTTTTTTAAATATATATTTTATTGTGTTTTAGGTTTTGGGGTACATGTGAAGAACATGCAAAATTGTTGCATAGGTACATACATGGCAATGTGGTTTGCTGCCTTCTTCGCCATCACCTATATCTGACATTTCTCCCACGTTATCCCTCCCCAACTCACAAGACTTTCTTAGATGCAAGATCATGTGGATCTTGAATGGATAGAAATCAGGGAGTTTAGAACAATCATTTACTTTTGAATTTAAGAAGACATATAAGGGAAGGTGAATATGTGAATCCCAGATGGGATGCACCCAGTTGGGGACTTGGGAAAGGGAGCCTATTTAGAGAATAAACATAGTATAGATAGGTTTAGGCAAAAATAGACCATTCTAACTCTCATGTATTAAATACCTGATACATGCAAGGTATATATTTAGGTGCCAACAATCCTCGAAGTAGACATTACTAGCCCTATTTTAGATGTGAGGAAACTGAGACACTTAAGAAGATAACGAACTTATTCAGGGACATAAAGCTCATAATCAACAGAGCCGAAATTTGAATCCAAATCTCTTTTGAATTAATCTGATCTTTTCATTCTGCTGCCATTTAAGGAAGCAACTGGAGTTGGGAGTTCACTGCACATTGGCAGAGTTTCTCAACAACAAAGTCAGAAAAAGTATAGGAACAGGAGAGTCATCATTTCATTGAAAAAACAAGTGGCGAGGATCCAAGATGGCCAAATAGGAACAGCTCCGGATTGCAGTTCTCAGCGAAAACAGCGCAGAGGGTGAGTGCTCACTGCATTTCCAAATAAGTTTTCACTGCACAAGGACCAGGAGATTCTGGGACCAAAAGAGCCACGAGTTTTCAGTGCAGCAGATTCAGCCAGTGCCAGGTCAGTGCATAGAAACTCACACAAGTCTGGGCGGCCATTTCAACTGGCGCCTAGAATGCCTGGGAGACAGAGTCACCCATTCAACAGAAAGGGAGGGGGCTGAGACAGGGAGGTAAGTGATCTGGCTCGGTGGGTACCACCTCTATAAAACAAGCAATCTGAAACATTCTGGATTGAGAGTTTGGCAGCAAGCGCAGCTGGACCCAGGACGGTCCAGCTCAGTGAAGGAAAGGGTGTCCCCCACTACCGAGGCAGTCTGCCACTACTGAGGCAGTTTACACAGTAGCTGGGCAGAACCTGTGGCAGCACAGCAATGCCCTCTGCTGGCAGACTGTGACTAAACTACTCTGTGTGGGGCAGGGCATCTATGAAAAAAGGCAGCAGCACGACAGGAACTTATAAATAAAGCGAACAGAGCACTTGGGAAAAGAGGCGGTTATGAGTTCAGCTGCAGCAGACTTAAATGTACCTGCCCAACAGCTCTGCATGGAACAACGGAGCTCCCAGCACAGCACTTGAGCTCCTATAAGGGATAGACTGTCTCTTCAAGCAACTCCCTGACCCCTGTATACCCAAAGAGACACCTCATGAAGGAGAGCTCAGGCCAACATCTGGCGAGTACCCTTCTGGGATGAGGATAGCAGAGGAAGAAACAGGTGGCAAGGCAACCCTTGCTGTTCTGCAGCACCCACAGGTGATCCCCAGGTGAGCGGGGTCTGGAGTGGACCTCCAGCAGTCCTGCAGCAGAGGGGCCTGACTATTAGAAGGAAAACTAAGAAACAGAAAGAAATAGCTTCAACATCAACAAAAACGGTGTCCACTCAGAGACCCCCATCGGAAAGTCACCAACTACAAAGACCACAGGTAGGTAAAACCACTAAGATGGGAAGAAACCAGTCCAAAAAGGATGAAAAAACCAAAAACCAGAATGCCTCTCCTCCTCCAAGGGATCACAGCTCCTCACCAGATAGGGATCAAAGATGGATGGAGAACAAATTTGATAAACTGACAGAAACAGTCTTCAGAAAGTGGATAATAACAAACTTCTCAGAGCTAAAAGAACATGTTCTAACCCAATGCAAGAAAATTAAAAACCTAGAAAAAAGGTTAGATGAAATGCTAACTAGAATAAACAGCTCAGAGAAGAATATAAACTACTTGATGGAGCTGAAAAACACAGCACAAGAACTTCGCAAAGCTTACACAAGTTTCAATAGCTGAACTGACCAAGCAGAAGAAAGGATATCAGAGATTGAAGATCAACTCAATGAAATAAAACAAGAAGGCAAGATTAGAGAAAAAAGAGTAAAAAGAAATGAACAAAGCCTCCAAGAAATATGGGATTATGTGATAAGACCTAATCTACATTTGATACGTGTACCTAAATGTGACAGAGAGAATGAATCCATGCTGGAAAACACTCTTGAGGATATTATCCAGAACTTCCCCAACTTAGCAAGGCAGGCCAAATTTCAAGTCTAGGAAATAGAGAGAACACCATAAAGATATTCCTCAAGAAGAGCAACCCCAAGGTACATAATCTTCAGATTCACCAGGGTTGAAATGAAGAAGAAAATGCTAAGGACAGCCAGAGAGAAAGGTCAGTTATCCACAAAGGAAAGCCCATCAGAATCACAGCAGATCTTTCAGCAGAAACTCTGCAAGCCAGAAGAGAGTGGGGGCCAATATTTAACATCCTTCAAGAAAAGAACTTTCAACCTACAATTTCATATCCAGCCAAACTAAGCTTCATAAGCGAAGGAGAAAGAAAATCATTTATGGACAAGCAGTTGCTGAGAGATTTTTGTCACCACCAGGGGTGCCTTACAAGAGCTCCTGAAAAAAGCACTAAACAAGGAAAGGAACAATCAAAACCAGCCACTCCAAAAACGTACCAAATGGTAAAGACCATTGACACAATGAAGAAAATGTGTCAACTAATGGGCAAAACATCCAGCTAGCATCAAAATGGCAGGATCAAATTCACACATAACAATATTAACCTTAAATGGAAATGAACTAAATGCCCCAATCAAAAGACGCAGACAGGCAAATTGGATAAAAACTCAAAACCCATTAGTGTGCTGTATTCAGGAAACCCATCTCACATGCAAGGACACACATAGGCTAAAAATAAAGGGATGGAGGAAGATTTATCAAGCAAATGGAGAGCAAAAAAAAAGCAATTGCAATGCTAGTCTCTGATATAATGGACTTTAAACCAACAAAGATCAAAGAGACAAAGAAGGGCATTACATAATGGTAAAAGGATCAATGTATCAAGATGAACTAACAATCTGAAATATATATGCATCTATACAAGAGCACTCAGGTACATAAAGCAAGTTCTTAATGACCTACAAAGAAACTTAGATTCCCACACAATAATAGTGGGAGACTTTAACACTCCACTGTCAATATTAAACAGATCAAGAGACAGAAAATTAACAAGGATATCTAGGACTTGAACTCAGATCTGGACCAAGTGGATCTAATTGACATCTACAGAATATACATTCTTTTCAGCACCGCATGGCACCTACTCTAAAATTGACCACATAATTGGAAGGAAATCACTCCTCAGCAAATGCAAAAGAATGGCAATCATAACAAACAGTCTCTCAGGCCACAGTGCAATCAAATTAGAACTCTGAATTAAGAAAGTAACTCAGAACTGCACAACTTCTTGGAAACTGAACAACTGGCTCCTGAATGTCAACTGGATAAACAATGAAATAAAGGCAGAAATAAAGATGTCCTTTAAAACCAACAAGAATGAAGACACAACATACCAGAATCTCTGGGACACATTTAAAGTCTAGAGGGAAATTTATAGCAATAAATGCCCACCAGAGAAGTGAGGAAAGATCTAAAATCAACACCCAATGGTCAAAATTGAAAGAGCTAAAGGAGCAAGATCAAAATTTCAAAAGCTAGCAGAAGACAAGAAATAAGTAAGATAAGAGCAGAACTGAAGGAGATAGAGACACAAAAAAATCCTTCAAAATATCAACAAATCCAGGAGCGGGTTTTTTGAAAAGATCAACAAAATAGACAGACTGCTAGCCAGATTAATAAAAAAAGAAAAGGAAGAAGAATCAAATAGATGCAATAAAAAAAGATAAAGGGGATATCACCACTGATTCCACAGAAATACAAACTACCATCAGAGATTACTACAAACAACTCCATGAACATAAACCAGTAAACCTAGAAGAAATGGATAAATTCCTGGACACTTGCACCCTCCCAAGCCTAAACCAGGAAGAATTTGAAACCTTGAACAGACCACTAACAAGCTCTGAAGTTGAGGCAGCAATTAACAGCCTATCAACCAAAAAAAGTCCAGGTCCAGACAGATTTACAGCTGAATTCTACCAGACGTACAAAGAGGAGCTGGTACATTTCTTCTGAAACTATTCTAAACAATACAAAAAGAAGGAATCCTTCCCAAATCATTTTATGAGACCAACATCATTCTGATACCAAAACCTGGCATAGACTCAATAACAAAAAAAAAAGAAAACTTCAGGCTAATATCAATGATGAACATAGATGTAAAAACCTTCAATAAAATACTGGCAAACTGAATGCAACAGCATATCAAAAAGCTTATGCATCACGATCAAGTAGGCTTCATTCTAGGGATGCAAGGCTGGTTCAACATACACGAATCTATAAATGTAATCCACCACATAAATAGAACCAAAGACAAAAACCACATGATTATCTGAATAGATGCAGAGAAGGCCTTCAACAAAATTCAGCAGCCTTTTATGCTAAAATCTCTCAATAAACTAGGTATTGAAGGAACATATCTCAAAATAATAAAAGCTATTTTCGATGAACTTACAGCCAATATCATACTGAATGGGCAAAAACTGGAAGCATTCCCTTTGAAATCTGGCACTAGACAAGGTTGCCCTCTCTCACCACTCGTATTCAATACAGTATTGGAAGTTCTAGCCAGAGCAGTTAGGCAATAAAAATAAATAAACAAATAAAGGATATTCAATTAGGAAAGGAGGAAGTCAAATTGTCTCTATTTGCAGATGACATGTTTGTATATTTAGAAGACCCCATCATCTCAGCCCAAAATCTCCTGAAACTGATAAGCAACTTCAGCAAAGTCTCAGGATACAAAATGAACATGCAGAAATCACAGGCATTTCTATACACCAATGACAGACTAACAAAGAGCCAAATCATGAGCGAGCTCCCATTCACAATTGCTACAAAGAGAATAAAATACCTAGGAATACAGCTAAAAAAGAATGTAAAGGACCGCTTCAAGGAGAACTACAAACCACTGCTCAAGGGAAATAAGAGGACACAAACAAATGGATAAAGACTCCATGCTCATGGTTAGGAGGAATCAATATCATAAAAATGGCCATAATACCCAAAGTAATTTATAGATTCAACACTATCACAATGACCTTCTTTACAAAACTGGAAGAAATCACTTCAAACTTCATATGGAACCAAAAGAGAGCCCACATAGCCAAGACAATCCCAAGCAAAAAGAATAAAACCGGAGGCATCATGGTAGCTGATTTCAAACTAATACTACAAGGCTACAGTAATCAATACAGCATGGTACTGGTACCAAAACAGAGATATAGACCAAAGGAACAGAGGCCTCAGAGGCAATGCTACACATCTACAACCGTCTGATCTTTGACAAACCTCACAAAAAGAAGCAATGGGGAAAGGATTTCCTGTTTAATAAATGGTGTTAGGAAAACTGGCTAGCAGTATGCAGAAAGCAGAAACTGGACCCCTTCCAGAAACATTACACTAAAATTAACTCCAGATGGATTAAAGCCTTCAACATAATACCTAACACCATAAAAACCCTAGAAGAAAACCTAGGCAAAACCATTCAGAACATAGCCATATGCAAAGATTTCATGACTAAAACACCAAAAGCACTGGCAACAAAAGCCAAAATAGACAAATGGGACCTAATTAAACTCCAGAGCTTCTGTACAGCCAAAGAAACAATCATTAGAGTGAACCAGCAACCAACAGAATGGGAAAAAAATTGCTGCAATCTATCTATCTGACAAAGGGCTAATACCCAGAATCTACAAAGAACTAAAACAGATTTACAAGAAAAAACAAACAAACCCATCCAAAAGTGGGAGAAGGATATGAACAGACACTTTTCAAAAGAAGACATATATGAGGACAATAAACATATGAAAAAATGCTCATCATCACTGATTATTAGAGAAATGCAAATCAAAACCACACTGAGATACCACCTCATGCCAGTTAGAATGGTGATCATTAAAAAATCTAGAGACAACAGATGCTGGAGAGGATGTGGAGAAACAGGAACACTTTTACACTGTTGGTGGGAGTATAAACTAGTTTAAGCATTGTGGAAGACAGTGTGGTGCTTACTCAAGGACCTAGAGATAGAAATTCCATTTGACCCAGCAATCCCATTACTGGGTATATACTCAAGGAATTATAAACTGTTCTATTATAAAGATACATCTACACGTATGTTCATTGCAGCACTGTTTACAATAGCAAGCGCCTAGAAGCAACCCAAATGTTTATCAACAATAGATTGGACAAGGAAAATGTGGCACATGTATACCATGGAATACTAGGCAGCCATAAAAAATGATAAGTTTGTGTCCTTCATAGGGACATGGATGAATCTGGAAACCATCATTCTCAGCTAACTAACACAAAAACAGAAAATCAAACACCACATGGTGTCATTCATAGGCGGGTGTTGAACAATGAGAACACATGGACACGCAGAGGGGAGCATCACACACTGGAGTCTGCTGCAGGGACTAAGGGAGGGACAGTGGGGGCTGGGCAGGTCATGGAGGGATAACATGGGGAGAAATGCCAGATGTAGGTGATGGAGAGATGGAGGCAGCAAACCACATTGGCATGTGTGTACCTATGCAACAATCCTGCATGATCTGCACATGTACCCCAGAACCTAAAGTACGATTAAAAAAAAAAAACAAGTGTTATAAAACTGTGCCATCAGCTGATAGGAGAACATTGAAGGCAACAAAAATACTAAATGATAGAAGGGCAGTAAAAGTTATTATTTAATAAAAATAAATATTATTTTTATTATAACATAATATATAATATTATACATATTATATTATAAGATCCTTCCCACTCTGACTTGGTAATTATATATATATGTATATATATATATATATGCTTATATAGAGAGAGCCAGAAAGAGAGGGAGTTACAGTTATACATAATATAAATATATATGTATTAGATTATAACATATAATATTATAATATTATCCTTATTAAAAAACAAAACTCTTTTAGCTCTTAGTATGTACTAGGTTTCCCAAGCATTAAATGTCTTTTAACTCACTTAATCCTTGTAAGCAACCACTTTGTGAGTTAAAAATTATTATTCTCATCTTGCAGAGAAGTTAAGTAGAAAGCATAGAAGCTGGGATTTGAACACAGACTGGTTATAGAGCACACAAACTCAATCAATATGGAAATTATGGGGAATTATCAAGATTAAATATACAAATGTTTATTAAAATTACTTTGGAGTACATTGACAGAAGAAAATATGTGTACAAAATGTTAAACATCAAATACAAAATATAGAATGACTATATATCAATTATACGATAATAGAACTACAAATAGACTTCTATTAGTGTTCTTTAGAGTTTTACTTTTTATTAAACACAAAAATGCTTTTTGCTTGTAACAACTAAGTTTTTTATTAATAACCTTCTGGAAACTCTTTCATTGAGAATATATTCCTTCCAGCTTTCAGAAAGCTTTAAACATTTTCAAATCTCTTACAAACAAAAACCAAAAACTGCCTTACAGTATTTTTGTATTTAAATGCAATAACATGTTAAGTAGTAAATAATAAAATATTTTAATCTTATTTCTTAAGCTTATGTACTTTTTATTATGTCATGATCCTTCTTTTGTTTCTTATTGCATGTAGATGCTTAAAAATAAGAAAAATATTAAGATTTCATAGACTGATTACACAGCACCAAGTCCAGTGCTATTGTAATGAAGTTCAATAAGTCGCTACTGAAAGGGTGAATGAATGGATGCATGGATAAAAGAAGATGAAAGTAAGAAATAAGTTAAACATGAAAGGAGAGCTGATTTGAGATGTCAGGAGTTATTTATGAATTCTGATAAGCCTACTGGAAATATCTTGCCGTAATTGGAAAATAACTGAAGGGCAGCAGGTAACAAAATAGGATTTCAGAGTTTTTCAAACATATGCTTTTTTTCCTGGCACTAAAATTAATATGTATTTTGATTAAAATATCCATAAATTATATACAAATCTAATAAATCACAAAAATCCATACTTCCCCATCCTAGAGATAAACATTGTTAACATCTTCTATACTCATAGATAACAACATATTTGGAACCTAGAGAATGTTGATATTTTAAGCTAAATTTTACTGTTACTCCTTTTATTTTTATTTATTTATTTATTTTATTATTTTTTTTTTTTGAGATGGAGTCTTGCTCTGTCACCCAAGCTGGAGGGCAGTGATGCAGTCTTGTATTACTGCAACCTCTGCCTCCTGGGTTCAAGAGATTCTCCTCCCTGAACCTCCCTAGTCGCTAGAGTTATAGGTGCCCAACACCATGCCCAGCTAATTATTGTATTTTTAGTAGAGACAGGATTTCAGCATGTTGACCAGGCTGGTCTTGAACTCTTCGCCTCAAGTGATCTCCCTGCCTCAGCCTCCCAAAGTGCTGGGATTACAGTTGTGATCCACCACACCTGGCTGTGACTCCTTTTATATTCTCAAGCACATCACATGTTTTGCATTAGTGAATGAGGTAAGCCTATTTCTATAGACACTGGTGAAAGAATCACTAAACATCTTCCAGTTTTATTGTTCTATTAAAGAATGGAAACCTAGATACAGGACATGGTGGAGTCTTTCCATTTGTAAAGGTAGGTTTGTAGCTGAGAAGAGGTTTCAGTGCTGAATTGCCCAGTCAAATAGAGTGAGAAGGATTGCATTTTGATGAAGCTAAAGGAAGAAAGATGCTAAGAGAGACAGTAAAATCTTTAAAAAGCAATAAAACATGACTATAGGGTATGCTGAAGGATATTATATGATGTTTATATCTAACATTATCTTTATAATTGTTGCCAGTAATTGAGCTGAAATGTCAGTGGGTATATTTTTCAAAGCTTCCTTAGACCACGTGGCAAAACAGGAGACTGAATGCTGATGTGGCTCAAGGACCCTTGCTTCCCAACTCCTAAAAGCTGAGCAAGATTACATTAACAAAACAAAATGTAAATTTGGTTTGTGTTCTAAGTTATAAGATTTTTTATTCAATATTTTTTATATCTGCAAATTCTTGTTTGTTGGTACTTCATTTAAATTTTAGTGATATGTTTAGTGTTCTTCACTTGTGTATATGTAGTTAAAATTATTATCTGCTAAAATGTTTTATCATTATCTGTTCTCTTATTATAATATTTTATATTATGTATTTTTCATTTTCTGTTATCTCCCCACCCCCAACAAGCTCAGAACAGTTGTATCTAAAAGCTGTTTCGAAAGACTAGATTCTTGGTAAGGAGTAATGTCTCTTGCATGCTCTTTTAGTTGTGAGGTGGGTAGGGAAGGGTTTATGTGTTTATTTGCAATTTCTCAATTGTGTTCCATTTCTTAAGGATCCTCAGTTTTTTTCATCTTATGTTTTCCTTTACCTTCACCATAGGCTTTCCAAAGGATTCTCTTTCTTCAATGTCCTAGTCACCCTTTTATCACCCAGAAGCAAGACCACTGCCTCAGGTACGATGGACTTTCATGCTTTTGTTTTTCACACAGTCATTGCTCGGGCATACCCAACCTTTCTTTTGTATTTTCCCTCTGAGGATGTGGCTTGCTCTTTTTGAGTTTATTACATCTGTGTTTCATCATTATCCCTATCCTTTAGGCTTCCCACACCTAACTCCTCTTTTCCAAACACTCATCTCATTTTCTGATGACTTTCTATTTAGGTATGAGACCTGGAACTCGGTCTACAGGATATGGATATTTAATTCACTGCTTATAGGTAATTTGAAGTAAATTACATACATCCTCTCCTAGGTTGGCTGAGGTATGGTATGTGGATTGTTTCATTTTCTGTCTTTTATGATTTGTATACATTAGAAGATGTATGAAGAGGTTCATTTAGGTGGCATCATATGGCAAACTGGAAGTTAAAAATGAAAATTTTGAAGAAAAGAATCATGAGAAGAAGTTAAAAATATATTTGTTCTGGACAATTTACTGATTATACACTGTAAAATAGCAAAATCAAGTAATTTACATATCCATTACCACATATGCTCATTATTTTTTGTGTTTGATGAGAACGCTTCAAATCTACTATCTTAGCAATTTTCAAGTATACAATATATTATTATTAACTGTAGTCATCATAATGTACAATAGATCTCTAAATTTTATTCCCACCATCTAACCAAAATTTTGTAACCTTTTACAAACGTCTTCTCATCGCCCCCATGTTCCAGCCTCTGCTAACCACCATCCTACTCTGCCACTATGAGTTAGACTTTTTTAAATTTCACATGTAAGTGAGATCATGTGATATTTGTCTTTTTGTGCTGGGCTTATTTCACATAACATAATGTCATCCAAGTTTATCTATTTTGTCATAAACGATAGGATTTCCTCCTTTTATGACTGAATAGCATTCTGTTGTATATGTATACCATATTGTCTCTATCCAGCACTTAGGCTGATTCTGTGTTTCAGCCATTGTGCATAATGCTACAATCAACATGCAAGTTCAGATACCTCCTCAACATATTGATGTCATATTCTTTGGATATGTTCTTAGAGGTGGGATTCCTAGATTGTAAGGTAGTTCTATTTTTAAGGTATCAAGGAACCTCCTTACTGTTTTCAATAATGATTGTACCAATTTACATTTCCATCAACAGTATTGCATTCATACATTTCCTTTCTCCACATCCTAGTCAACACTGCTTATCTTTCATCGTTTTTATAGTAAGCATTCTAACAGGTATATGGTGTTATGTTATTATGGTTTTAATTTGCATTTCTCTGATGATAAATGATGCTGAGTATTTTTTCATATATCTGTTGGTCATTTGTATATTTTCTTCTGAAAAATGTCTGTTCAGGTCTTTTACCGATTTTTAAAATCAGGTTGTTTCTTTGCTGTTAAACTGTAAGAGTTCCTGGTATATTTTTAATATTAAACTCTTACCAGATGTGTGCTTCAAAAATATTTTTTTCTTATTCTGTAGGTTGTCTCTTCGTTCTGTTATTATTTTTTTTGCTGTGCAGAAAATTTTTCGTTTGGTAGAATCCTACTTTTTTGTTTTTTGTTTTTGTTGTCTGTGCTTCTGGGGTTATATTAAAAAAAATCATTGCTCAGATCAATGTCACAGATCTTTTTTTTAACTATGTTTTCTCTCCTAATAGTTTCATATTTCAGGTCTTTAATCCAATTTTAGTTTATTTTGTTATATGGTAAAAGATGAGGGTCTAATATCTTACCTCTAAAGTGAATATTCTGTTTTCCCCAGTACCATTTATTAAAGAGACTATCCTTTCTCTATTTTGTGTTCTTGGCATTTTTGTCAAAAATCAATTAGCTGTAAATGTGTGGATTTATTTCTGAGCTCTCTATAGTGTTCTATTGGCCTATGTGTCTGTTTCTATGTCTGTATCATACTGTTTTGATTACTATAGCTTTGTAGTAGACTTTCGAAATAAGTAGTGTGATGTCTTTGGCTTTGCTCTTTTTGGTCAAGATTTGTTTTGCTATTCTGGGTCTTTTGTGGCTCCATACAAATTTTGGATTTTTTTTTTTCGTTTCTGTGAAATATGTCATTGGAATTTTGATAGGCATTGCATTGAATCTGCTGATTGCTTTAGGTAGTATGGATATTTTAACAATATTAATTGTTCCAATCTATGAACATGGGATATCTTTTCACTTATATGTATCTTATAATTTTTCTTTCTTTATTTTCTCACCTTACAGTTGTGCTGTGCTTTCTGAGTTAGCTTTATAATTTCCCAGACTCCCAAGGAGAAGCCATATTTGAAAAGTATATTTTCTACTTCTGGCTTAGAAATAAAAACATAATTAGTCCACTTGAACCTTGGTTGGTGAGGAAGAAAAAGGATAAGTACCATGTGGTATAGCCTAATAGCAACTCATGTTATTTTCTCACCATAGATCAGGGACCTTCTGTGAAGGGCCAGATAGTAATTATTTTAGGCTTTGCTGGTATGTTTTTGCAACTATACAACTCTACTGTTGTAAGGTGACAGCAGCCACCTTACAAGTTACAATAAACTGCCTTCTTTTTTAAATGAAGTACTGTGAATAAGTTTTTGTGAATATGGTATTACAACCACTTTCATTTCTTTACATGTTATCTCTGGACAGGGAAAATGTGGCACATATACACCATGGAATATTATGCAGCCATCAAAAACGATGAGTTTGTGTCCTTTGTAGGGACATGGATGAACCTGGAAACCATCATTCTCAGCAAACTGACACAAGAACACAAAATCAAACACCGCATGTTCTCACTCATAGGCGGGTGTTGAACAATGAGAACACATGGACACAGG
>PVKP010023376.1:0-36361 GCA_004027715.1 Plecturocebus donacophilus | reverse complement strand
TGATTTCGGGTGTTCTCAGCCTTTTTGCACTGGTTTCTTCCCATTTTTGTGGATTTATCCACCTGTCGTCTTTGTAATTGCCGACTTTCAGATTGGGTCTCTGAGTGGACGTCCGGCTTGTTGGTGATGAAGTTTTTTCTGTTTCTTAGTTTTCCTTCGGGGGGCACCCCTTCCCCACAGAGCTGGGCCTTCCCGGGTTTAGCTGTGCTTCTCAGTCCTCAGCGCTTCCAATTGCTGTTCTCCTTGTGGGGATGGGACCGGCCGAGCCTGACTAAAAGGGCACCACCCAGTCCCGCATACTCCGCACCGAGAAGCTCCGCGCCGGCCAAAAAAGTTGCGCTGGCGACCCGTGTGGCTCCCTCGCCAGGAATCTCCCAGTCCGTGGGCATCAAATATTCGTCTGCAACTGCGGCGTCCACTCGCTCTCTGTGCCCTCACCGCGAGCCACGATCCCGAGCTGCTGCTACGTGGCCATTTTGGATCTCTTTCCGCCCGGTGATGAAGTTTTTCGGTTTCTTAGTTATCCTTTGGCGGACGCCCGTTCCCCACAGAGCCAGACCTTCCCGGGTTCGCTGTGCTCGCTGAGAAACTCTCAGTCCTCAGCGCTTCCAATTGCTGTTTTCCTTGTGGGGATGAGTCCAGCCGAGCCCATCCGTCCCGCACACTCCGCACCGGGAAGCGCCGCGCTGGGCGCCGGCAAAAGAGCCGCGCCGGCCAAAAGAGTCGCGCCGGTGACCCGCGTGGCTTCTCCGCCAGGAATCTCCCGGTCTGTGGGCAACAAAAACTCGTCGGAAAGTGCAGCGTCCACTCGTTCTCTGCGCTTTCACTGGGAGCTACATTCCTGAGCTGTTGCTAGTCGGCCATCTTGGATCTCTCTCCTACAGTAGGATTTTTTTTCAGCCTGATATATATCCAAACATTATATTCATTAAAATTGTCTGGGTAAGATATCAAGATTTCTGATAACTAATATTATGTCACCAGTTATGAAGTTTTGCAAAAATCTATAATACTGTGTGATTGAGTGTGTTGTGCATTAAAAATCGTCATAAATAAAACTTTCACTGGTACTTTTGAAGGGTCCTGCCCCTTTTACCTGAGAAGTTGCTCATGAAGACTTTTAAGTCTAAACATAAGACTTAAATATATATTTGTATTGTGTTTTTATACATATACACACATATGCATACCATGTATCTATTATATATATATATATGTATATTACCACTATATATATATATATATACACACACATGCACAAATCATAAGCAGAGAGCTTTGTCAATTTTCACAAAGGGAACATACCAGTACAGACAGCACCAGAACAGAAAATACAGCATTGTTGGTTGAAGGCAAACTCAAGTGTTTCAACCCTTTTCTACTTGCATGGTTGCCTTCTTTACATATCCTCAGTATAAGCAGTTGGTTGGATGTAGAGACTGCAGATGTCTTCTCCCATATTGTGACTTGCTTTTCCATTTTTTTTCTGATGTCTCTTGTTAATAGGCATCTTTTATTTTAGTGTAATTCAGTTTCACAATATTTTACTTTAGTACTAGTGTGTGTGTGTCCTGCTTCAGGAATCTTTGCCTATCTCAAGGTCGTGAAGATATTTTCCTATGTTTGCTTCTAAAAACCTCCTTGTTTTACTTTTCCTATTTGGATCTATGACTCATCTGGAGTTAATATTTATATATTGTGCAGAGTCTGGTCAAAATTCATGCTTTGTTTTTTTTCCATAGGAGTCAATTGATCCAACACCGTGTTTTATTTTGTTAAATGAGGAAAATTTCTCCATCTAATTCAAGGGAATTTCAGCATAATTTACTATAATCCTTGACAGAACTTTTTGAAATACCTTGATAGCCTTATTTTCTGGGGAAATGTTATCTTCCTCAGGATTTCATGGACTTCTAACCTAATACACTGTCTACCTTTTTGCCATCTACTGGTCCTTATTCTCTTTCCTCATTGAATCTGACCCCTAAGTTAGCAACTACCCTTGGTTGCTTTTACCTTTGTTCAAGTTTACTCATGCTATGGCTTCCATGTTTGCTTATTCAACAAACATTTATTTTATACCTAATATAAGAATATGCTATAATAGGTGGTTTAAAGATTTTAAAATGAGAAAAACAGGGTGTTTGCCCTTTAAAAAAGCCATAATATATAGTAGTGGATGGAGGAAGAAAAAATAAGGAAAATTACAAATTATTATGTATAATAAATGTTATTACAGAGTTGTGTTCCTCAAATGTTTTTCACTGTTGCCTCCTTAATGAAACATTTGAGACAGTTTTTACCTAATTGTTTCTCTCACAAAACCTAATACCACTGATAGATATCCCATATATCTGTTTGCTTATGTTCTGTATGTATATCTGTGTTTTATACAGACAATGGTTAAGGTTCTTTTCCTCCCCTCCCAAGAATCTGTTTTCTCCCTGTTAGCCATATTACTACCTCAATTGAGAATGTGTGTTGTAGAGTTACCTGTTGGGCACAATGTGAGCTCACTGGAGTTACCTTCAACCTTGACTGTACAGGTTATGAGGACTTTCTTGAAGGAAATGATGTTTAATTTAAACTTTTAAGACTGAGCAAAAATCAAATAGATAAAAAGTGCTCAAGAATTGTAAATCTAGAACCCAATATGTGCAAAGACAGAATGGCACATTCAGGGAACTGTGAAGAGTTCAGTAAGACTGGAGCATAAAATTCAAGGGTGAGAAGTAAAGAGAGATGAGGATAAGCCCCTTCAACATCTACATATTATGACTTACTGATCTAAACTTCATATTGTCTTCAGTATAGACACTGAAGAGTTATCTCAAAGTCAGCATTCTTGGTAGAACACTAATTCCTTAGCTGCTCTATTTGGCTTTTATTTTTTTCTTGGCTAACACTATCCTAACTTCCTGAGGTGTCCAATCTATAAGGCCAAAAATTTATCTTTAATTCTCATCTTTCTTATACAAAGTTCCTACCACAACTTCTGTTCAGGCTTTGAATCTCTTTTTGTTATGATTGTGGTCATTTTTATTCTGAGTGATAGTCTCTTTTCCTACACCATCTTCCAAACTGTCGCCAGCTCTTCTAGTTCCCCATTGAGATATTAAGGAAGACAGAGAAAAAGTGAATATTAAATGTTAGATTAATAGACAACCATATAACAGACTATGGAAAGAATTTCTGTAAGATAAGGCCAATGTAGATGGATTAAGAAAGCAATAGCTTACCATACTTCTTAGAAACAGAGCTGAGCCAGCTACCTTAAAGATGGTAGGAGAAATAGCCTTATTTGTGTAAATTCTTTGAGTGTTATATCACGTTTGTCAGGCAGTTTTTAGAGGATTGTAAGTTTTCATCACTTTTTTCTTCCAGAGGTGTGAATGTTGTGATCTTTGCATTCACTTCTTTGTACGTCCATTCAGACATATCGCTTCCAGCAAAGAACCAGGAGGGTGGTGGTGATGGGGCTGCTTGAATTCTAAGAGTTAAGACTTCAAAGTTCTCTACTTGGAGTAGAAGCAGAAAGATTTCCATTTGCATTGTTCACTGGAAGTCACACTTACTCATGTGCTTTATCTGTTCACAGAATCAGGAAATAAGAGGGCAGGAAGGGAAGCTCTCACCTACTTCTCAGCTAGAGTGGTTGAGAATGTGGAAAAGAAGTAATCTTCGTACACTGTTCCTGGTCGTCTAGATGGGTTCATACCTTTCTTAATATAATTGACAATTATATTAAATATGTAGTTTCCCAGAATTTCCATTTCTAGAAATGTTTCCACAGAAAACGATGAAAGATGAATGCAAAGATGTTTATGTAAAGATGACCATTGAAGCGTTATTGTAACACTTAATAAATGGCAGGTACTATCCTAGGTTCTGGTGGTAGGGATGTGCATGTTTCCTCTGCTTATGGAATTTGTAGTCCAGTGGGAAGAAAAATAATAAGCCATTCCACATATAAATATTTAATTATAAATTGTGATAAATATGTTGGTAAAGTTACAGGTGATTTTTTATTGTTCCTTGGAAATTTTCTGGTTTTTTTGGAAGGCAGGTGGAGATGAGATAGTCATGCACACAATATATATTATGTCAGAAGTGAAAATGCCAAGTGTAATGAAAGATAATATAGAAAACTATTGAGCTGAATAAGAAAAGAGTTACTATTTCTTTGTTAACTTGTAGCATAATATAAAAGTGATAAATGCATATAAATAGCATGTGAAGTATAACTCATACTTGTAAACACAATTGCATAAATATAAAGAAGAAAATCTATAAAGATTTCTATTTTGAGTACCTCTAGGTTAATTTAAGACTAGTTTTTCTTAATTTTCTAAGTCTTCTATAAGAAATACATATTAGCTTTAAAACTAGAATAAAATAGAGAATGTTTGCAAATAGGTTTTAGACTTTTTCTATTGTAAAAAATACATGACATGTAACCATTTTAATAATTTTTAAGTGTCCAATTCAGCATCATTAAGTACATTTACAACTCTGTGCAACCATTACTACCATCTGTCTTTAACTTTCTCATTTTCTCAAACTGAAAGTCTATACCCATTAAATAATAGCTCCCCATCTTCCCCCCGACCTCGTTCTTGGCAACCATGATTCTACCTTCTGTCTTTATAAATTTGACTACTTGGTACATCACACAGGTGGAATCATACAACGTTTGTCTTTTTGCATCTGGTTTATTTCACTTAGCATAATGTTTTCACGGTTCACCCATGTTGTAGCATGTATCAAAACCTCATTTCTTTTTAAGGCTGAATAATATTTCATTGTATGTGTATACCACACTTTGTTTACCCATTCATCCACTGATGAACATTTAGATTGTTTCTATCTTTTGGCTATTGTGAATAATGCTGCTGTGAACATTGATGTACGAATATCTTCAATTCTCTTAGGTATATATCTAGAAGTCAAATTGCTGGATTATATAATCATTCTATGTCTGATTTTTCAAGGAACCACCATATTGCTCACCACAGTGGCTGCATGATTTTATATTCCCACCAGCAATGCACAGGGATTTCCATTTCTCCACATCTTTCTCGACACTTGCTACTTATTTCTGTGATAATGGCCATTTTAATAGGTATGAAATGGTTTCTCATCTTGGTTTTGACTTGAGTTTTCTTGATGATTAGGGATGTTGAGCATCCTTTTGTGTGCTTACTGGCCATTTGTATATGATCTTCACAGAAATGTTTATTCAGTTTCTTTGCTCAGTTTTTAATTCATATGTTTGCCTTGTGTTTGGTTGTAGAAGTTCTTTATATATTTTGGATATTAATTCCTTCTCAGATATATGATTTGCACATATTTTCTACTTCTCCATGGAATGTTTTTCACTCTTTTGATAGTGTCTTTTGATGCAAAAAACTATTTGATTTTGTTGAAGTCCAATTTATCTATTTTTGTTGTTGTTGTTGACCATACTTCTGTGTCATATGCCAGAAAATCATTGCCAAGTCCAATGTCATGGAGCTTTCACTCTACGTTTTCTTCTGAGAGTTTTAGATCCATTTTTGACTTAATTTTTGTAAATGGTATGAGGTAAGTAGAAGGATTTTTAATGCATGTAAATTTGTAATGACATAATATTTTGTACAATAATAATTTCATTTAAAATGTATATACATACATAGAAGGCAACTGCAAAATTGTTTTCTGTGATTGACTACTTGGGGCATTGTACTTATGGGTTATTTTACTTTTCTTTAAAGTTTGTTTTTTTTCATATTGAAAGTATCTTAGTTTCATAATTTTCAAAGTATGAATTATTCAGCTTTCACTGCATTATACTGTGTAACAAAGTATCTTGACACCTCAGAGTTGATTCCAACAGTCTATATTTTATTTTATAATAATAATAATAATTTTTTTCTCACCTATATTGGTGACTGTCAGTCAGCTACTGTATCTCTTCTCCAGACTATAGTTATAAAAGTTGAAGTCTGTTCCATGATTCCTTCTGTTCTGAGACTCAGGCTAAAGAATCAGACATCTCTGTGACAGAGGTATGGGAGCAAACAGTGTGATGAAACAAACCCTTCAGTACCTCTGAAAATGTCCACTTGTGGGTGATTGATACCGGGTATGACTGCTCACATTCTACTCCATCAGCTAAAGCAAATCACATGACTGAAGCCAAAGGCAACGGAACAGGGAAAATTACTATCGGAGAAGCAGGGAATGAGTAATTTCAAACAATGTTATGATCTACAACAAAGGCTGTTTTACAATGCCATAAATTTACACTGTTGTTTTTCTTGTGCTGAATTCCCCAGAGTAGCATTCAAAGTCTTTCATAATGTAGCTCTAATCTGTATCCCAGCCTGAGAACCCACTACCTCTGTGATCTGGTAACCCAGGACTTCTCGTGATTCTATCAATGCACTTGCATTTGTAAGCCCGCATGCTCTCTGTACTTTGTCCATCCTTCCCATAACACATTTATGGACTAATGTTGATAGATTTCTTGAGGTTTCTTGAATGAGCCATACTCTTTCACAACTGAGTTCAATTATTTTCTCTGCTTGGTATGTTCTTTAGTTACTTCTTACCTTGCCTCTCGAATTACTGCCTATCCTTCAAGGACCAAGTCTTCTGTAAAATCTCCCTACATTCACATAGTCAGAATGAATCATTCCCTTTTCTTCATGTATATAACACTAATTGCAGTCTACGTTAATTTCTATTTATGATGATAGACATTGGTCTTCCCTCAGGGGTATATGAACACCTTGATGACATTTTATTCCTTTCTGTTTTCCTGCTAGAGCTCAGAGGAAACAGTTCTTGGCACATAGTAGGTGTTCAATTGAGGCCTGTGGAATTTAATTGTACACCAATATGCCCATGAAACAATATTTTAAAAATATGTGACTTTTCCCTCTAAAAAAAATCACAGCATTGTTAACACTGAAAACTTTGTAGCTTCTAAGTAAAGTTAGTGATCAGCAAAGCAAAGAACAAGTCAAGAATCAAGTACGGTTTGCCCTTCAAAAACCAGTGACTGACAACAACAAAGCTACAAGTGATTTATTATCTTCTCGAGGTGCATACATTTATTTTGCTCAAGGTGTGTATTTTATACTTCCTAATGGCCTTGAAGAGAGTTTAAAAAAATGTTCTGACTTTTATGCTTCCCAGGGCATTCTGGTACTGTACCTTATGGAGAGAAGTAAAAATAAGCTATAAAGGCATACCTTCAGTGCTTTTGGGTTCACGCTTTCTTCTTCATAAAAACAGACATCTTACTTGCTACTAGTCTGAGTTATTTTCAGCGGCAAATTAAACCATAAGCTAATTTCTCACTGTCTTCTGAAGTATGTATGGTCTGATGCTTGTGGATTAAGTCAGTCTTATATTTATTTTTTGTTTGTTTGTTGTTTTCCTTTTTTTTTATTTTAACAGTCTTATATTTTTATATATTTCTCAGAATGCTTTCCTCATGGGTTTGCTAGATGAACGTTTTGGTAATTTTTGACCACTAATAACATATATTTTATCTTGTTTTATTTTAAATGCCTGCTAATCTACAGTTTGTTTTAGAGCAGCGCTCCTCAGAGTGTGTTCCAGGGACTGGCTATAGGTCTGGGAGACGTTTGGATCAGTTCTCAATAAGATAAGGAGCTTGTGCCAAAAGATAAATTACCTGTGCCACTAAGCATGCTGTTTAGTTCAGCTGGTGTTTTCTTTTTCTTGTATTTTTCATAGGAAGACTTTATTGATGAATGAAGTGGTGCCTTAATTTACATAATGGCTCAAGCTTCTTTCCTCCTTGGAGACCGGCATTTGAGTACTGTCGTTCTAGAGAACCTGTCCCTGTGTACATGTGACATGCCGCTAGTCACTGCTTACTGAGTCTGGAGTGGACTCATGGCCCATTCTGTGTGGCAGTCGTCTCTCTTCCTCTCCTCTCCTTCCTCCTTCCTCAGTTTCTCTCTCTGTAGTAGGAACTAAAAGGTATAGAGACATCTAGATGGACACGTCAGCTTGCAGTGGATGTTTGTGCTGAAGGGTCTTGGCTGGAGCCAATTCCATGCAAAATCAGGCCATAAGCAGGCCAAAGTTCTGAGGCACAGAAGCTATGAGGAAGCAGGTCGGAGGATGGCAGGAAAGATGAAAAGTCTGTAGGGAGGGCAGCGATGAAAGGACACATGACGCTGGCTGGAATGGGAGAAGAAATGCACACACACCTTCCCAAAAAGGGTTCTCTTTTTCCAGTTCTCAGTTTGAGTCCCAATGCCAGGGATTCTGATACAACAGGTTGTCAGTGGAACCTGTGAATCTGCATTTTAATCAGTGCCCCAGTGGATTCTCAAGTTAAGAACCTAGACCGTTTTTTTGAGGAACTCTGGCTGTTTTGTGATGTGACCTCTACACATTTTAGCAACTTTAGTACTAGGGAATCTACAGATATTCAAACTCAATGTAGTAGCACACCATTCTTACATCTTCATGTCCTCGCATATGCTGTTTTTCTTGCCTGGAATTCCTCTCTCTTTTCCTCAGTCTGGTAAAAATCTCCACATCCTTGCAGATGTAGCTCAAGCATCAGCTTCTTTTGAAGCCTTGAAGTTTTCTATTCCCTCCCAATCTCTGAAGTGAGGACCCTCACTACATTATTATAGCATGTGCCCAATTTCTGTGCCCTCCTTTAGAGAAACTCTGCTCACATCTTTCTCCTTTCTCATTCTCTTTAAACTTCTTCACTCAGGACTTTTGTCTCCTGCCTTTTCCAATACCAAATTCCAAGAGTCTGTGATTGGCCCTACCTTTCTTGATTTCTCAGGAGCATGTTGGCACTAGCCATTAGCCATATCTTTTCTCATGCCCAATATTTAATTATGCAAAATTCCAAACATATAAGCGTTGAAGGAATACTACAATAAACCCCTCATGCATTTTGCACCTAGATTCAAGAATCTCAAATACATTTTGTTGTATTTCCTTTATATTTATAATATATATTTTTTCTAACTTTTGCTGATTCATTTGAAAGTTACAAATATACAGATTCGTTTGAAACTATCTTTAAATACTTTAGTATGCATCTCCAAAATAGGAGGTGGTTTTCCTACATAAACGGCTATTTTTGAATATACTTTCTCTACTTTTTTCTTTGTTGTTTTTCTTCTGAATGTATGGCCTTTTAAATTTCTTTTGCTATATCTTCCTCTTTTTCTGGGACCCCTATGTGTGGGTGTGCCTCTATGTTCCATTCTTGTTCCTCTTCTTTTCTTCGTTTAAACGTTCTCTTTAATTTACCCTACTATATCTCGTGGCATTTAAGTAACATCTATAGTCTGTTGGCTCCAAAATGTGTATTTTCAGTCCAGTCTTCTCACACTTGAACTGTGGATATGTTTTTATAACTGTTACTTAACATCTTTATTCTGATATAAAATGTACATCTCAAATTTAACATGGCTGAAAAAGAACTTTTCCCTTCTCAAATCCCTTTTTTCCTCCGTATAGTAAAGGATCTAACCTCGCTCAAAGACAGATTTGGCCTTTGTCCTTGACTTCTGTGAGGTAATCCCTAAGCCCTTGGTGTGTCATGCCTGAGAGAAGTGTTTTTATTTGCCTGTGAGCTTTGGGTCAGAGAAGTCTAACAATATGGTTTAGGGTGGAAGATGGACACACCAGAATAATTAGCAGTATGATTTGGAGGCAGAAAGGGAGAGTCACACATTATCAGTAGAGTTCCAGGAAGACTAAGGACTGAGATCAAACACTTGGGCAACCAATCTTGTCTTCATGATGGAGTGGAGCCCCAATAAAAATTCTGAACACCAAGCTCAAGGGAGCTTCCTTGTTGGCAGTTCTCTGTACATATTGTCATACAAAGATGTGGAGAAATTCATGCTGTCTTGACCCCACAAGGAGAGGACAACTGGAAGCTCCATGTTTGACACCTTTTTGGACTCCACTTTATGCATATTTTTCCTTGGCTGATTTCAATCTGTGTTCATTTCCTATAATAAACCATAACCATGAGAAAAATAGCCTTCAATGTGTTCTGTGAGTTCTAGTGAATTATAGAACCACAGGGTTGTCTTGGAGACCTCAAACCTGTGTCTGGCATCAGAAATGAAGGTGATCTTGCATGTGGGCTCTTCCCTCGAACTTTTCATTTGGCTAAACCTTCACATCCCCTTGTCAGTTACGATTCGTGTAGTCTTGACGAAGTGATTTAAATTCACTTTGCTTTTTTTCTCCATATTTATAAAGTGGGCATACTTTTAGTATTTATTGGGATTGTTATTAAGTGGTTCAAATATTGAACATAAGAGTCAAGCAAGCAAATAAATGCAAAGCCAGCAGAATAGTGCTTGGCACTATTATTGGTGTCTGTATACTCACCATCTCTATCATTAACACTCTAATCAAGTCCATTGTTATCTCTCAGATTACTGCAGAGCCTCAAACTGCTTCTCTCAATTTATAAACTGTTCTTTATGTAGTACCAGCAGTATGGCTTTTTCAGACGTGTGATTTAACTTGTAATTCCCAAATGGCCTTGTATCATACTTAGAATAAAGTTAAAGTTCTCCTCAGTCAACTGCCTGCTCTACTCCTGCCCATCCTCCAACATCGTTCCCTCCTGCTGTTGCCATGCTTTAGCCACAGGCTCCTCTGCACAGGGGTCTCTCCCTACAGTGCTCTTTTTACAGGTCTTTGCATGACTTGATTCTTCATATTTTGGGGTCTCCATTCAAGTATTACCCATTAAGGGGGTTCAGCTGATGGCTTTAAAATGGAATCCTCCCTGACAACAGCATTCTAAATTTCTGCACCCTTAACTGGGGCAGAAATTTTATTTTCCTCAAAACCTGTTATTATTTTTTGAATTTAAATAGCCTATTGTTTCCCTGCAATCCCAGCACTTGGGGAAACCGAGGTGGGTGGATCACCTGAGGAGGTCAGGAGTTCGAGACCAGCCTGGCCAACATGGTGATACAACCCCATCTCTACTAAAAATACAAAAAGTTAGCTGGGCGTGGTGGCGGGTGCCTGTAACCCCATCTACTCTGAAAGCTGAGGCAGGAAAATCACTTAAACCTGGGAGGTGAAAGTTGCACTGAGTTGAGGTTGCACCACTGCACTCCAGCCTGGTCGACAAGAGTGAAACTCTGCCTCAATAAATAAACAAAATAAATAAATACATAAATAGCCCGTTGTTAAGAAGGGATTGTGGAGGATGGGAGCGGCAAGAGTGGACTCTGAGACTCCACTGAGAAGATGCTATGATATGAATGTGTCTCCACCTTTTATGTGTTAGAAACTTAATCACTCAGCTGTCATGAATGGATCAATGTCACCATCACAGGAATGGGCTCCTTATCTTGGAAGGGGCTTTGTTATGAAAGCGGACTCTCCCTAGCTCTTTCTCTTGCCCTCTTTCCATGTAAGCTCTGCCATGCTATGATGCAAAAGAAGGCCCTAAGCAGATGCCAGTGCCACACTCTTGGACTTTCACACCTCCAGAACTGTGAGCCAAATCAACTTCTTTTCCTAAGGAAAAAAAAATAGCATAAACAAATAACTTTAAACATTATTAATTTATTATCTGTTTTCTCCAACTGGATGTGAGTTCCATGAAGGTGTAGGTTTTAGCTGTTTTTGTTGTTGTTGCACGTAGTGCCTGGGACATACAAAATGCTTAATAGATATTTGTTGAATTAATAACTGAAGGCTACACCAGGGGGCAGGGCGATATGTTGTTTTCACAACATAATTTAGGCCCCAGGCATAAGGCTTGACACATAGTAGGGACTCACCATTCCTTGACTGAAGACTGTAGCAGCCTGAGTATTTTTTATAGAAAGATTTTGAAAAATTGGTTGTTCCCAGAATTTACTCTCAAGCTTTCTTTTCCTGGCAGGCTTAAGTGGAATTCCCACTCTTTTACAGTCTTGTGAACAAAAAAATAGCTCTCATGAAATTATTGTAGTATTCCTTAATTGCCACCTCTCTTTTCTCTGTCCTGAAATATTTAGACTATGCAATGCAATTACATAGACTCAAAATGTTATTATGAAAGAATTATTATAAAAATTGAAATCTATATACCCACTGTGCTATGGTTTGAATGTTTGTTCCCTCTAAAACTCATGTTAAAATATAACTGCTACAGTAACAATATTAAGAAGTGGGACCTTTAAGGGGTGCTTAGGCCATTAAGACTCTACCCTCATGGGTAGAATTAGTGCCATTATGTAAGGATGACTATGGCCTCCTCGTGCCTTCTCTCCCCTCTGCCTTCCGCCACGAGATGACAGAATAAGAAGGTCCTTGCCAGATGCCAGACCCTTGATCTTGGACTTCCCAACCTCCCAAACTGTAAGAAATAAATCTCTGTTCTTTATAAATTACCCAGTGTCAGATATTCCATTCTTGTAGCACAAGATGGACAAAGACAATTGTTTTACTGAATTCCAGTTTTCAACATAAAACTAATTGTATTGGTCACGTAGTCTATTCTTCTATTTGCCTAAATATGTGTCTGTTTATGTGTGTGTTTGTATTATGTGCATATATATGAAATTTTGTGGTGTTCACCATTTTGCTAAAAATGTTCTGAATTTAAGACATTAAACAAGGACAGTAATGGAAAGGCAGAATCTGTCCTTTTTACATTGCAGTCTCTCCTACTTAGTGTGTTAAGATCAAAATGAGCCTGGGCATTGCTTTGTTGCTTTCAGAACCAGCCCTCCCTGGCAGAAAAGCCTATCAAGGAAAGCTTTTCTTTAAATTATGGGGAAGGGAGGTTTCCTTGTCATGGTTCATTGTCTCTTATTTAAAAGAAGCAGGAATTCCTTTTAGGGGAAGGTCTGTAGCTTCCTATTTGCAAGCAAAACCTTCCAGTAGTTACAAGTCATGACATTTGGTTTTATTCCGGTAAGGGGATTTATTAAGAGGAAAGGGGAAGGGAGGGACTTTGAGGAGGAGAATTTTAATGCAGAAATTAAGCTTGAAAATGCTTGGGAAATGGGAAGTAAGGGACACCAATGAAACCATTACCAGTATGATTCACAGATTTTCCAGGTATCTGACTCTTTTTTGTAAATTTATAGTGGTGCTAGGTATGAAGATATATATGGAAGCATTCTGCAAACTACAAAGTACTATAATATAAAGTAATCAAAAATATTTTAATATTTTTTGTGCCAAACTTCATATTCTAACTAAAACACATATAAGCTGTTAGCAGAGTGCCTAGAATACAGTAACTACACACACAAAAGTTAGAGAATATTTTGATGATTATCAGACTATTTTTTCTTTAGGGGCAGACCATCTCTCTGTTGGTATATTATATATAAACTGATTAAACAAAAACTAACCATTGTTTTATATCTGTGAAACTATAATACAAATATGCCTACAAAAATTGTGTACAAATGTCTTTTCTTTTTAAATTTTATTTTCTTTTTACTAACCTCCCACAAGCATTCATTGCCTAGCACAGTCCCTGGTAGTCATGATACAAAGAAAAACTGTGTCTTGCCCTCCATAGTTTTAGAGTACAGTAGTATAGATCAATGCCATCGGGTTTTATGAGTGTTGGGATAGATATGTGAGCACAAATGAGGCTCATTGGACTATATTCAACTTGCTTTTCTCAAGGAAAGGAATATCTCCCTTAGGTTTGCTTTCTGCATACAGATTCTATCAAATGTGATGAATCTTGGCTCATTTTAAGCACTTTGTCATTTGCAGAATAGCTTAACACTGATGTACAGGTTGAAAGTCAAAGGTTTAATTGATTTGTTCTTAGGACAATCAGACGTTGACTAGGTTTTTTTTTTTTTTTTAACCCCGATGCCAAAGATTGAGTTGAGATTTAAGGTAAGCTCAAGCAAAATAGTGAATTGACTACTTCCCAGCATAGGGAAGTTAAGGATTGCTCTGGCTTCAGATATGGGTAGCTCTAGGGGCTTAAACATGGGTTTTTTTCTTTTCTTCTTCCTTCTCTTTCTTTTTCTTTTATTTTTTCTTTCTCAGCTTTGCTTCCTTCTATGTGTTATTGTTATTTTCTATGAAAGATCAGTCTCCTCTCTACACCTTAATAATCCCAGATTCCCATCCTTTCAGGTGATCATTCTTAGTAGAAAGGAAACTTTTACTGTCTAGTTTCATAATTCAAATCTAAAAGAATTGTTATCAGTATTCATTTAGTCATTCCCTCACCTTTGGAACAACTGCTGTTGTTGAATGAATGTGGCACTAGGTTTTGGCTAAGTGGCTTCAGTAGGCTAAATAATTTTCCTGGCTCAAGGTCAAACAATCAGCTAGTGAAAGGAATTAATGACTAGATTCCTGATCTTTACTACAAGCCTGTGCTCTTTCCCACACCTGGGACTTCCATAACATGAATAGTGCCGTCCAATAGAATACAGTGTGAGCCACAAGTGTCAGCCACATATGAAATATTAAGTTTTTAGTAGATACATTTAGATAAAGGAAAGAGACACAGGTGAATTTAATTTTTATATTTTATTTATAGCTTCCAAATATTATCACTTCAAAATGAACTCAATATAAAATACAATTAAAATAGCTTATATTATTTTTTTCAATACAAAGTCTTCAAATTTGGTATGCATTTAACCCTTATAGCACACCTCAGTCTGGACATGTCACATATCAAGAATGCAGTGGGAGGGTGCGGTGGCTCACGCCTGTAATCCCAGCACTTTGGGAGGCCAAGGCAGGTGGATCATTTAAGGTCAGGAGTTCGTGACCAGCCTGGCCAACATGGTGAAACCCCGTTTTTTCTAAAAATAAAAAAATTGGACAGGCGTGGTAGTGCATGCCTGTAGTCCCAGCTACCTGGGAAGCTGACATCCTTCCTGTTGATAAATACATCATATCAAATGATTATAAAATAATTGATTATCTTTAAGATGAAAACTGTGTTGTTCCTCTCTTCATTCTTTCTTAATATTCTAAAGCTTGAGAGCTTCCTGTTGTTTTGTTATTTCCATTGCTTTGCATTTTCAATAGCACTTAGTTAAAATTTTCTCCATTACTCTAGTGCTTGTCATTACATGCCTTTTAGAAAATGATAAAAAATGATCATAATTATATAAAGATTTTCTTTCTTAAGATTGAAAATTACAGTAGGGTAATATTTTTTTCCACTTTCAATGGTGAAGATTTACTTGAAGGTGTCTTTACATATGGCAGTTTAACCATTTAGTAACTTTGTGTATGCTAAATTTAATTGCTTTCTGATTGAGTCTCATTAAAATGTGGAGTTGCGGTTAAGAAATGGAGCAAAAACTGCTTTTTGCGTGCATATGTTGTATAAGAAAAGATAGTTAATGCTGCTTCATACCATGGTAAACAAGGTGCTAGTTAGGATAGCTTTGTAGCAAGTGTTTTGATACTTTAAAAAGAATCTACTGTAGTTTACTGGCCAAATCCACTCTTTTCTCATCATAATTCCTTAAAGCAGAGTTTAGGACAAAAAGTGATGAGGGGTTTAGTTTATTCATTCATTTATTAAGAAAAAACATAGGGTTACTGTCCATATGTAAATTCCCTTAAAAAGTGTATTTTTTTTTCTGTTCTGTTTTCTCTATATCCCAAATGTCTAGAGCAGTGTCTAACTCGGAGAAGACATTCAATACTTATTTGTGGAGTGAATACACCAGGTACCATAAACAAAAGGCTCACTTAAAACTGCAAATGGAAAAGAGGATATTAACTTTGAGCACAACTATGCTAGGCTCTGTGTGAAGTTTATAATACATATTATACATGAAATTCTTATAAAAATCCCGTGAAACAACTATTGTCCTTGTTTTACAGTTAAGACAACTGAGAGACAGAGAAGTTAATAAATTTCCCAAGATCACATAATTAAATGATGTAGTTGGGATTGACTTCAAGTTTATCTGATCTCAAAGATTTGCTCTTTCATTCCATTAGTTTCTTAAGGCTGCCATATAAAGTATTGCAATCTAGGTGGCTTAAAATGACAGAACTTTATTTTCTCACAGTTCTGGAGGCTCCAAGATCAATTTGTCAGCAGGGTCATGCTCCCTCATGTAGGTGAGGATCCTTCGTTGTTCCTTCTGGCCTTTGGTGTTTGCTGTCATTCTTGGCATCCTTGGCTTGCAGGTGCACCACTTCAAGCTCCGCCTCATTGTCACTGGCATTCTTCTCCCTGTCTCTCTTCTCTTCTTATGAGGACACCAGTCATTTTTGTTGTTGTTCTTGTTCTTGTTTTTTTTTTTTTTTTTTGGATGCTGATTCAGACATACCCAGTCTTTTTGAATTAAGAATCCACCCTACTTCAGTATGACCTCATCTTAATTAATTACTTTTGCAATGATACTATTTCCAAATAAGGTCACATTTTAAAGTCTTAGGGGTTAGGAATTCAAAATCTCTTCATTGAAGGACCCAGTTCAACCATAACATTCATCATACTTGATATTCATCAGACACAGATACTTATTAATTACCTGAGAAGTGCAAGGCCCTGGATGTGTTTTTATGACATAGGGATCCAAAGAAGAATAATGTGCTTTCATCTTATTAGGAGAAAAAGATGTATTTCTATAAAAATAAATGTCAATGATAGATAGTTTTACATATGGTAAGTTTGAGATGACAGCAGTATGTGGGAGATTTATCTTGCAGAAGTTTAGAGAGAAAGCTCTAGAGCTTAAAAGAGAAGACTGGACTAGAAATTGAGGTTCAGACCACTGTTACATAGAGGGGAGAGTAAAACAGTGAGAAATGGTGGGACCTCTGATGGGCAGTCTCATAAGGAAAAGAGAACTGGCTCTCTATGAAGAAAATAAAAGCAGTAGTTAAAAAGGAAAGGGGTCATAGTGCAGAGAAGTTCAGACAAGGCAAATGCTATGGGACAGAGCAAAAGAGAAAAAGAAGGAAATAAGACCACTGGATAGTAGACTTTTAATACGCTTTCAGTAGAATATTTGACTCTATGACACAGCAGGGGCAGGTATTTGACTGCAGTTTGAATTAAGCTTGGTGTGAACAGAAAGCTGAACATTGAAGACCACTAGATGATGGTATGAAATGAAACTGGGCTTACTTGTAAGAGCTGCTGTGAGTGTGATTTCCGGTTTCAATGAGGTTCAAGTCTGCCTTCTAAAATCTTAACTGTGAATTCATTAATCAGTTTCTTAAGTGTTCATCAGGTGTCTGTTATGTACCAGGCATGCTTCTCATTGATGGGACTATCACGGTGAAGAAGAAGAACATCGTTCATGCTGCCATTAGCCCTTCGATTTCTGTAGGGGAGATAGACAAATCAGCAGGTAACTGAACACATATGTAATAGAATCCAAATCCATCCTCATAAAAGCTACAAAAAAATAAAAGAGTGATGTTTATGACAAGGGAGATGGGGAGGTAATGAGCTAAGATTAAAATTTTTTCATTTAGGAGTAAAATGCAACACATATATTTATGTGCCACACACCCAGGTAATATAGAAAATACTCAACCAAATTTAGAGACTGTTAATTTAGTTATCTTGTTTAATATTTTTTCTGTGTCTTATGGAGTAAATGATGGAGTTAATGAGGAACTGAACTCTGGTCTTCTCTTATCATTGAATCATAATACTATAACCACTTATCCTATTTTGGTGTCCACCACAAATTTGATACATGTGTCTTTTGTGTCCTAGTCCAAAGATGTCATGAAAATATAGACCTTGACATTTGTGATATACTAGAATAACTGCTGTATTTTAAATGTAAATGATTATCATTTTGAATATTTAAGAAGTCAGGGTAAGGAGAATTGAATTTTAACATTACTTAGATGTCATAAGCTGAAGGATATTGTAATAGAAGCTAAAAAATCATAAGGGTAGTAACTCATTTTAAAAGATATTTGTTAAATGTTTTCCAGTGAATTAATAAAAGATGAGATGCTATGACAGGCTGTGTCATGGTTCTTAGAAGCATGTCTCTTTACAGGTGTGGAGGCGATGCCCATTTAAAGCTTAGCATCATAAGGATATCCTTGTCTAAGAAAAGGACTGCCATGTTCTTTCAGTTTAAATATCTGAAGATTTCTGATTCTGCAGAATTATTTTGATGTCAGGGATATTTGTTGTTTTGGAAAAACTGGCTGGCAAATATTTTTTAGGAAATCAACTCATTACTTGGTTTTTATGTCTAAAGGGTAATACATGACATCCAAATTTCATTTTGTATAGCTTCATGTCGTAAAGTTCTGATACAAATTGAGGGCTTGAAAATGCCATCTCCAGCAAAGATGATGATGATGGTCTGATGGAGAGAAAAGAGGTGGCAAACTGCTTTGCACCGGTGAAAAAAAGAGGATAAACAAAGAGGATAAAGCAAGGCAGTGTGCCGGACACTCCCACCCCCATTCCCCAAATCCCCCAAAAGAATACTCTCAACATGTCACTGCCAAGAAAATCAGGTCAATATGCATCTAAATAAATTACAAAAGACCCTTACTGTGCAGTAGGCAGCCAAGCCTGGAGGAGCCATGCTGGGGTTGGAGTTATCACCAAATGTGCTGGCTCTGTGGGAGAACAACTTCCCCTTCCTCACTGTGGTGGGAAAGAGAAGGCTGCTGTCGCTGTTCTTCCACTGCCATCTTTGCTGACAAGATTCAGAGTGACAGTGGCCTGTGGCTTCATCAACTGAAAAAGGTACAGTAAATTGGCAGCTACTATAATGGCAAGTATGTTTACTTCTCTGCCTGACTCCTTTTGCAAAAGAGCACAAGAGCATATGAAAATGTGTGCCTCATTCTCTGACTTACATGGGCAAATGCACCTTTTCTATTGACCTGTTGATTATGATGGTTATGCCTCCCTTGGCTGCCTGGGTCTACAATGATAGGCATCGTAAAACCAGATAGAAACACACAGTCATCACTGCAAACACTCATTCTCATAGCAGAGGCTTAACAGTCCAAAGTACCAAGCAGATTGCATTTGACTTTGTAGTAAGGTTTTATGTGTAATCATGACAGATGTTCAGGAAGATTATCCTTTTACATCTCCACCCTGCCTCTCTACAGCTTGCTCACAGAGGACTTGCTCCAAAATAGCTTCTCTTTTACAAACAGATGAAGCTTGAGGCCTTCGACAGTATGAAGTCAACATTCTACTCATCAAGCGTTTGCTTTCCCAACAGATGAATGCTCCTTTCTCTTAGGCCAGTGACAGGCTGCTCTGAAAGTCCTGCTTGGCTTTTTGTGCCAAGAGCTACCTGATGCCAACCAGAGGCAACTTCAAAACTACTTTATGTCATGACAGAACTTTAAGAACGTGTCCCCTCTAACGATGCATACTGGATAGTAAAGATGTTTTTGATGTGTATTTACTTTGTCACTAATCTCCCTTCAGGGGTTTAAAAGTGAACGGGCATAATAAAATGCTTCTTGCTGTTTCTCTTCAAATTTAAAGATTGACTGCACCACATGCTTTCTCTAGACTTAGTTGGTTATCTCTAAGACAAGGCTTTTCTCCCCCAAAGTTCTCAATTTCCACGGATACCTGAAGAGCATTCTGTTTGACACAGGCATTTCTTAGTCAAATTATGACACCTTATGATGCCATCTGATGGTTTTATTTTTTCTAAGATTAGAAAAGGAAAAACAAAGGCATAAGGATATTTTTGGAAACATTCTCAAAGCAGGGGTTAAGCATTATCTATTTGGGCTAATAGATAATGCCTCCACTCTGTTTCTATTTTGTATTGTTTTTTATTTTAAGAAATTGTCCTATGTTTTGGCATTTTCTCATTATTTGTTTTTGTTTTCTATGTTAAGAAAAAGGTATGCTTAGGCCTTATCTAGAAGAGACACACATTTACATATTAAATTATCTCTCATGCAAACATATTTGGAATAGGAGGGAAAAAGCAGGACACAGAAAAAGAAGGAATGCTTTTATAAATTCAGTGTGGTCCTTGGGGTACTCAGGAAGCTAATTAAGAGCATCTCATTGCCTCTGTGATTGATCACTTGAAATACAGAGCTTAGCAGAACAGGTATCAGGAGTATAGGGAGGCACCCTCATCAATGGTCCCCATTTCCCAAGAAGCACCCTCGTTGCCATTCAAGTGCCACACTGGACAAGTTCCTAAACTGTGAGTGAGGCTAGGAATCGGAATCTGCAGCTCAGAATTTATACTCCTGTGAGACACTAAAATTATCCAGGGCACCCCTTCCCATTTCAGTGGTGGAAAGATGCTGGAGGAGTTGTACAAAGTCACACAAAAAGTTAGCAAGTAGATATTAGACCTTAGACTTCCTTGACAGTTATTTCTTGTTCTAAGATTCCCAGAAGACTTCATTTTCTGTTGTTGGAGGTCTCCGTATCCTGCCATTGGACATTTTCTGAACTGATAAACATATGGTAAAACAACAGGTTCGTACAAACTCATTTTGATTGGTCATTTCTTTCTTTATGTAGTTTCTTTTTTGATTGTCTTCCTCATAAACTTAGCATGGTTCTAACTCTAAATAAAATCAAGTGATCTGTTTTAAATTAACTTCTGAGTGCATGTGCTGGAACCTGTACTCTAGGAAGACACCATATCACCTGGGCTTTGAATGATTAGGTGCCATGTATCCTACACATAAGCTCGAGGAACTTGTAAGCATCTTTTTTTTGGAAATACGAAACCTATGGGAAACAATTAGGTAAAAATTTAAGATAACATGACAGAATGTTAGATTTTTTGGGAATCTGGGAAGGCTTCAGAAAGAAGATGTGATTCAGATAGAAAATGAAGGATCTCATTGGCCATAAAAGAAAGAAACAATATTACACAGTTAAAGTTTTGCCAACAGGACCAAAGTATGGCTTTATAGCCTGTGTGGTCTGAGATACCTCTCTGTTCTATTCCTAAATTTCAAAAATTGATTCTTCTATATTTAGTTGTTGGCAAGATTATCAGACAAGCCAATCTGTAGGATTGTTTGAATTCCATATGTTTGGCATTTGAATTAAGGATAAATTATAACATTTAAAGTTCTTCGATGAAAGATTTTGAAGGTCCTCACCGCCTTTTCTTTTATTACTATTTGTCTTCATTGGTTCTGATGATGCATTTTCAGCAACGTGGAGCTAATATAGACAGTTATTAGTTCAATCTATGCGTTGGCCAGTTAGTTTCATTTGATTTTATGGCCATTATTTCTAGGCCACACATCTCACTAACTTGTACTTTTAATTGCAATGGAGCTCAGATAACAGGGTGCAAATTGTTGAATGAAAAGAAATCACCACTGTTAGAGATACTTCCCACCAATGAGACACAAAGAGAGAAACAGAACATAATGATAGAAGCAGGCAACAGTGTTCCTTCTGTGGAAGAAAAAGAGAAAGCCATAATGAATTTGAAAGTCCTGTACATACTTAATAAAGACCCTTAATGTTGTCAAGGGTCTCAAGTTCCATCTCTATTTGCTCTTGGATAATGGGTTCAGTATCTCTGTTTCTAAACTCCTTGGGACACCCTAGGCAATCTGGCAGTCGAAGCAGTTAGCCATCCCCCTTAATCCAAATAGTTGTATTTAATAAATCCCTATTTCTATCCAGTGTGCGGAAGAAAATTCTGTTTATTGGGTGTAGTAATGAAATTGGAAATATGACTGGCTTTCTATTCCCTTCTGCAAGCCCCCTCAGGCTCTGTGTTGACTAATGTATGGGGTAACCCTCTTAGACAGCCCCCAGTGATTCTCATCTCCAGGTATTCATGCCTTGTGTAATCCTCTTCTCTTGGGTGCAGATGGGACTTGTGACTTGCTTCCAAACAATAGAATACAGCAAAGATGATGAGATCACTGACGTAAGTTTGGTTTTGCTAGCAGACTCTCTCACTGGTTTTAGTAAAACAAGCTGCCATGTTGTGCACTGCCCTATGGAGAGGCCCATGTGGCAAGGACTAAGGCAGCCTTTAGACTGACAACCAGCAAAGAACTGAGGCCCTTAGTTCCTCAGTCCACAGAAAACTGAAGTCTTCCAGCAACTACGTAGGCTTTGAAAGGAATTCCTCCCCAGCTGAGCCTTCAGGTAAGACTTCAGGCCCAGCCCACATCTTGATTTCAGGCTTTGAGAGACCTGATGCAGAGGACCTAGCTAAGCCATGCTTGGACTCCAGGTGCATGGAATTTCTGAGATAACAAATATGTGTGATTTTATGCTGGTTTGTAGTAATTTGTTATATAGCAATGGATAACTTATGCAAGTCTTGCTATCAGTTGTGAGTGTACAGGTAGCTACTCGATTGAGTTATTTGCATGCTGCACTGGACCCCTTCATAATCACCCTTCTTAGGTGGAGGCTACAAAGCCAACTCAGGTCTCTCTGACACTTTCTAAAGAGTAGGAAACTATATTAGAATCCCTCTTCTGTCAGTTTTAGCTTTGTGTTTTGAGTGTTCCAACTTCAGTGACTGAGCCTAGAGATGGGAGAAGATATGCCAATGGGCACAGGAGCATAGAGGAGCTTAGCTTTAGTGGCCTGAGAATAGAGGCAAGTTTTTCCTTATAGATGGCAGAAGAGGAATTTTAAACCCTTAATTGTGAAAATCATAAAATATCTTTTTCTTAAAGTATTTCTCCTGTGACCATAGCAGCTTTTATGACTTCTGCGTGTATGAGACCCCCAAAACCTCAGCCAAAGAGCAGAGGAATGCATTTGGCATAGTATGGTTTATTTATAAATTGGGAACCGAGAACTTTGACTTTCATAAGAAATTGGTAAAAACTTATCCTATTTGGAAATTGTAATAAAAATATGCACTTGGTTAGTCTAAAAAAATTTCCAGGAGAAAATGTAGTGAATTTTAATGCCGAGTGTAGTAGCCTGTTGGCCTCATACTGGCATTAGTTTGAAGCTTTCTAGCTCATACTTTTCACTAAGAAGGATGAAATAGATTATACATAGTTTTTTTCTATTACTGAGCTTTTTTTATTTTCTCCCAATTGCTCTCCTGAGAGAAAATTGAGTGTATGACAGGGAAGACAAGCATGAAACCTTTCATAATCCAGGCTTGTGTTCTCATGAGATTGTCCTTGATATATGAGGCTGCTCATTGAGTCTTTCTTGGTGTTTATTTATTTGACCACATTTCCCCAAACTTAAATGGCTCCATTAATCAATACTGAGCTTCTCCACACTGCATCTGCAGAGCTCATCAAGATGATAACTTTTTAATTAAAAAAAAGTCCTGCTATATACATAATCCCTGAAGAAATATTACTGGCCAATAACATCAACAATTGAGTTTTATTTTTGTTCCCTATTTTAGGATTACTAATAGGGTTGGAGTGAGAAGAAAAGAATTTACTTAGAAACTTATTAAAGAAGATGAGATTCTTCAGGAGTTTAAGGCAAAGGCACAATTTATTCTTTCTTTATCTCTTTCATTCAATAAATATTTGAGCTCCTACTGTATCCGACAGATTGTGTGGTTGGCCCTTGGGCTTTCAAGTGAACAAAACCACCTTCTTGGCAAGGAATTAACAGTAGAAGGGGATGAGATACACAGTAAATGACAAATATAATGGAGCTCGATAAAAGTTACAGTAAGGATGAGTTTAGGAACATCTAACCCCATAAATAAGGAAAGATTTTCTCTTATCAAAATAAATGACAACAAAACCAAAGAAGCTCTTAATGATTCATCTGCCTGTGAAACTTGAACTAGCACTTTTTGGCTCACATGAAATTTATGTTCTGTATCAGCTATCTTGGAAGAAGTGCAGGTAGGCTTAATGGGTAAAGCAGAGGTCAATGGGGTGAGGGAGAAAGGCCTGAAGCACTCACTCTTCTTGGCTGTCAGAATGTCATTGTTTATATCACTATTTACTTTTCAATCTCTTTAGTTTAATTTTTGCTTTATTCTCAAATTGAATTTTAAATTAGTAGATAGAGCATGCATTTTAATTGTACATCCCCTATGTAAGAAAACATTGTTAAATCAATTAATATTTATTGAGCACCTGTCATGCACTGGCACTTAGAATTTAAGAAGAAGATAGGTAATGTCTTGTGGTTGGGAGATAGTTCTTAAAAACCATGATAAACATCTCTTTCTATGTATTTACATAAGTAATTATAAATATGTGGCTTCTGTGTATGATAGTTTTTAAATGTGTCAACTTAGGCTAAACTATGAGGATGAAAGTTTAGTAGCATACACACCTTTTTCTAGTGTCCCAACCAAGCACAAACAGGGGCTGCTGTGATGGGATTTTACAGATGTAATTAAAGTTTTGAGTGATTTTACTTTAAATTATCGAGATTATTCTAGGTAGGCCAGACCTTTCCAGATGAGTCTTTAAAAGAGTCTGAATTATTCAAGGCAAAAGAGTTCCCCAGAACAGCTAGGTCTACAGTTACTCCCCTTTGGCTGCATCTGCTCTTCCTGACTGCCTGACCTACAGATTCCTAGATTCCTTGTAATAAATCTGTCTCTGTCTCTGTCTCTCTGTCTCTGTCTGTCTCTCTTTCTCTCTCTCTCTCTCTCGTGTGTGTGTGTGTGTGTGTCTACGTATATGTCTTCCTGATTCTATTTCTGTGGTTGCATCCTGACTGATGAACTGAAATTTAAAAATGATACTGTGACCTCATTTAACATGTATTTTATGCTCTGAATGACTATCATTGCTTATGAAACTGGGAAAACATTGTTCATAAATCTATGCAAAAATAACCCAAATATACTTCATGAAGTCTGGTTGGCCCCCAATTCATTGGCTCTACCTAACGTCTTTGGTTCAACTGTGAAAGGCATCTGGCCACCATGTGATTCCATCACCACTGCTCGTGCTTGCAGCTTGTTCTGGCTCTGTTCAGGAGTAGTGGGTCTTTCCAGCTGGCTGGATGGGAAAGCAGCATGTGCCAAGCTCTGCTGGAACGTTTTGAAACAACATTGCATATAACATAATTGAGTAGGGATGACTGAAGACTTAATGCCTTCACTGGCTAGAGTCAAGTCTAAGCTGAACCCAGAAGCTTTATCTTCTTTGTATTTTTAAAGGAAAGAATATAAAATTTATGAGAACTGGACTTTGTTGCAATCATTTCGATACCATCAAAACATAGAGAATTCTTCAAAAGTACTTTATTCTATTTTAATAAATTCCTTATTATCGATTGTGAAAGAAGTGTATACTCAAAAAACAAAAAGATTAAGTATAAGAAAAGGATTAAAAACCACCATCATTCTACCAGAGGTGACCATGGTTGTGACCTTAGTTCGTGCTTTCCCCACTCGACTGTGTATCATGAGAGGCTGACCCCTGAAAATTCGATTTCTCTTTTGCCAAATGGCTTCTGACAATTTCAGCTGACAGAGGGTCTTGTGGGAAGATGGGAGGACTTAGGCTATCTTTTGCTCTCCTTCTCTGTCAAAGAGTCAGTATTTCTGGCAGTGGTTCTAGACCCTCCAGAAAACCCCATCCTTTGTGGTGTTCTCATCAGCGGACCTTGCCTGTACTCTCTAGCTCCTCTTGGCTGGCCTGGCTCCTAAGATCTGATAATAGCATTTCTTTTTTTTTTTCTCTTCTCATCCCTCCCAGCCCTAGGTGTGGTAGTAACTTCAGATGTTTTTATTCACTGGTTTGCTTATTTTCCCCTATTTGGCCTTTCAGTTCTTCTAACACCTTTATAAATTAGTTCCCACAAAGAAAATTCTTCTATTAAGCCACCTGACAAAAGCATTCTTGACAGTCCATTGATACATCCATTTGCTCTCTTAATGCAATATGAGTGCTTTACTGTGGCCTTATATTGTAAAACCTACATCTTATTTTTATCAGCTTTATTGAAGAATAATTTACATATTATTATAACATTTACCAGTTTTAAGTGTACAATTTAATGAGTTTTGACAAATAGAATCAGACACGTAACCACCACCAACACACCTGTGGTGTAAAACGTGTCCCCACCATTCCAGATTTCCTTGTGCCTCCTCAGAGTCAATTATTTCTCTCCACCCAGCCCCCTGCGACCACTGATCTACTTTCTAAAGTTTCCTGTTAATGGACTCAAACAACATACTGTCTTTTCTGGCTGATTTTTTGCATTTCACATGATACTTTTGAGATAAATTTGTAGTGTTGCATGTATTCATAGATTATTTCTTTTAATTGATGAGTAGCATTCCAGTCTATAAATAGTCTATGATTTGCTATTAATTCACCAGTTGTATGATATTGGAGATGTTTCCAGTTTTTAGGTATTTTAGATAAAATTTCTATGAGCATTAGAGGTTAGGTCTTTTTGTGGGCACATGCTTTCATTTACTTTGAGTACTTAAGAGTGGTATTGTGGGGTCTTCTGGTAATTATGTGTTTAACATTATAAGAAACTGTCAGGAAGTTTTCCAAAGGGGCTATTCCATTTTTCATCCCCATCAGTGGTTTATAAGATTTTTATTTGCTTCACATTCACTACTTAGTCTTGTCAGTTTTTGTAGTTTGTCCATTCTAGTAGGTAAGTGGTGGTACATTATTAAGGTTTTAATTTGCCTTCCCCTGGTGACTAATGATGTTGGGCATCTGTACCTGTGCTTAATTGTCATTTGTATACCATTTTTGGTAAACTTTCTATAAAATAGTTTAGTCATTTTTAATAGAACCGTTTATTTTCTGTCTGAATTTTAATAGTTGTTACATTTTGCATATAAGACTTTTATTATAAGTGTTTTTTTTTGTGAGTATTTTCTCCCACTCTGCAGCTTAAGTTTTCTATTAATATTGTCTTTAAAGAGTGAAATTTACAAATGCTTGACCTAGATTATATTATATTGGCTGTATAGTATTCCATTTTATGAATATCTCATAATGTATAACCAGACTTCTGGTTTCCACAGCTTCACTACTATAACAATACTGTTTGTTCGTCCTGGTACTTGTGTCTTGTGTGAGTTACTTGTGTCATCTTACTTAGAAATGTGCTATGATGATTTAGGCTGGTTGCGCTTTTATCTGATATAAAATTAAATATTTTTAACTCAGTGGGCTTTTGTTACATTTTACTTTTTCAAGGAGCACTTAAAAAAGTCTATAAATTGCTTGAGCCTGGCAGGTGGGGATTGCAGCGAGCCGAGATTGTGCCACTGCACTCCAGCCTGGTGACAGAGTAAGATCCATCTCAAAAACAAAAACAAGAACAAAACGAAACAAAGAAATTGTCTCTTCTAAAGCAAAACACATTGCTGTCTTTCCCTCTTTCCCATCCTTTTCAACCTGAGGTCTCAGGATTCCTGTTAAAATGTGCATTTAATACTGTAAATATCTTTTTTTAAAAAAAACCTTTGAGCATGTTAAAATCATACTAATGCTTCTGAACAATCATGGTCAATTGATCATATGCATTTATTTAATTAAATGACAATAAAGGGATAAAAAGTTACAAGTCCAACAGAACCAGTAAAATGAAAGGAGAAATAACGGCAGAGAAGGAATTGAACAGGTTTTATTTTTCCTTCTTTTTTTTAAAACATGGAAATCATATCAATAAGTAATAGTTAATGAGCCTAAGAGGGGAAGCAACAGAATAGGTGTTAGAGAAAAATGGTAATAAGAAAAAAGTTGACTTCCTATGTGGAAGTCTGGAAGTTAAGGATTAACCAGTGGTAGGGGCTGTTGTTCAGTTCGCTGCAGGATTCTTCTATCTAGTCATGCGTCCTCATCAAGTAGAAAAGGAGCGTTTATTCACTGAGAATTAAAAATCCTGAGAAAAAATCTCAAATACGGTATTTTGGATGTCCCTCTTGTGGAAAAAGACAGCTTTACCATCACTCCCATGAAGTCCCTTCCCGAACTCCATCAGAGTCAGGAGACATTAGTGCTGTGGGTTAAGAATTAATGAATGACCAAAGACTACAAGATTTCTGAGGAAAACTTTCTACCTAAAAGAGAAAAATGATGAATCTGCAAGAAGCTGAGACATTTCAGGGAATAAGAAAAAAATCTAAAAAGATCTTTAAGGAATAGTCTAAGTTGAATAAGTAAAAAATACTAATTTAAGCAACAAAAGGAAGATGGTATAAAATAGATACATTCAGATAACAAGAAAGAGCTGTCAGAAATAGAGGGAAGAATAGCTAAAATTTATAAGGTAATTGAATAGTTGGATCATAAGGTCAAAGAAGTCATTCAAAAAGTAATCCAAAAAGGCAGGAGAGAGTAAAACTAGAATAAATTTAGTCGGTTCAGAGTCTTATTAAATGGGTTATAGAAACAGATAACAGTAACATAGGGAAGAAAGTTATAGAAATAATACAAGAAAAAATTTCCAGAACTGAAGAACCTAAGTCTCAAAAATTCTGACACAATGAAGGAAAAAAGGCAACTATAAAACCACATTATCATAAAATGTTAGTACCTTTGTGACAAAGTGAAGATCTTTAAGCTTTCAAAAGGGGGAAGAGAGTTCATATAGAAACAATCTGAGTGGAACAAGATCTCACACCAGAAAAAAAATGGAACCAAGACACAATGGGACAATGGTTACAATATTCATGGTTAAAATGATTTTCAATTATTCATCAGGAATACTAATAGAATAAAGAAATTTTTAACAACTTAGATAATTTATTTAGAAAGTAGAAAATAAAAAGTATGACTCTAACATATACTTAGAATATGAACAACATTAGAAACATTTAAACTACAGAAAAAAAGGCAGTGATACTGAAGTTGACTTAATGGCTATCCAATAAAAAAGAGCAAAATCCAAGCTACGTTCATGCAAATAAACATGAAGGAAAAGAATATGGGAATGTTTACAGAATGTGCCATGGCAAATATTTTTCAAATTTACATGAGAAACTGTACATAAATTAAAAAAATAAATTAGATAACTTATAAGAAATGTTTTACAGTTTACAATAGGTTATAACTTAGTTTATCATGAATAAAATTTGTAGCACATCATACATTTTTACATCATAGATTCAGTGTTAAAAGAATTCAGACATGATAAAGCTTAGACTTGACAAGAATAATGTAATACAATAAGGTAACTTAAACTGAAATAGCATGTGTAAGTAAAATTAATCCCCAAATTAAAGAATTCCTTTGACTGGGACATAATAACATCTTCTGAGTATGATTTGGTCAATATTGGGCATTAAGCTAAACACCATTCAATTTTAGTTAAAAAGTCAGTTTTTAGCTGTAGTTTAAATGAGAGGTAAAAGCACACAGTGTATTTTAAAAAAAACACCTTAGTATTACTTACATCCTAATCCTTTTAATTATCTGAGACAAGCAGACTAGAATATTGGTGTTCATTCTATAAAGTTACTTTGTATTTCCAAATGTTGTAAACAAAATTAAAACAGGTTCCCCAGAAAAAAGTGGCAGATTTCAAAATGGCTTAATACCTGTGACAACTTTTGACTGAACCAGGTATGACATCAATGAAATTCAGACATACAATGTAAAGTTGAGATATTTTCCAGCATGAAAAATTCAAAATATGTAACTTTAGAGCACACTGTCTTGAAAAGCTACTGGAGAATACATTTCAGCAAAATATGAAATGAATTTAAAAAGTGAAAGACATAAGATTGATGAAAAGGGACCCAATACTGGAGAGTGAGGAAGGGCCATCGAAGGTTGATAAAGGGAAATCTTCGATCACTGCAGTGAAGCAGCGTCAAAGAGAAACCCATCCAGACTGAAGCAGGCATTCCAGGGCCTCTGGAAGAAAATATATAAAAGAAAAAAAGCAAACTGATTTTATGTATGTATGAAATATATTTTATATATGAAGAAGATTTTATGTATGTACATACACACATACATGTATCACTCAACTGTGCATTGAATAACACTCATCCAGATACAATTTTGTAAAGACTACCTTTTATTTAATATATCAACATTTATGTCAATGTGTATGTCAAATAGTATATATTGAATAATGATAACCTGGCATTTTGTTTAATATATTAAACATTTCATTGTGGTTTTGATTTGCATTTCTCTAATGATGAGTGATAATGAGCTTTTATGCATATGTTTGTTGGCTGCATAAATGTCTCCTTTTGTAAAGTGTCTGTTCATAACCTTTGCCAACTTTTTGATAGGGTTGTTTGTTTTCTTCTTGTAAATTTGTTTAAGTTCCTTGTGGATTCTGGATATTAGACCTTTGTTTAATATATTAAATGAAATGTTCAATATACTAAATATTTCATTTAGTGTATTAGCATCCACTTATGTTAATTAGGAGTATGGAGGTGGATGGGTAGGTGGGATGTGGGATAATGGTAACGTAAGACAGATAAATCTTTATTTACTATAAAGCAAAGTTGACAGATTCCTAAAACTAAAAAGTTAAAAATAGCAGTTTATATACATTTACAAAAATATGGAGGTATCCCTGTACAGGTACCAAAATAAATATAGAAGTAAACATTGAAAGGAACAGCTAAGAGGGCTGAAAGTAGTTGGTCCTTGGGAGTGAGAATTGGTGATGGGAAGGCATGGAGCAAGATTTGCCATTTTTCATTATGCATCATTTAGTAAAACATAAGTTTTGGGCGTGAATTACTTTGAAAAGTTATTTAAAAATTTGGACCCTGGACTTACAGTGTGCATATTGTATTATCGCTATTAATTTCTGGGTAATTTCCAGAAAGAATATAAAATAAAATCAAAATCTTTTGATGTATCTTAAATAGATTATGTTTATTCAAGTCAACATTGCTTTTACAATAGTAGAATTTTTAAAATTTATTCCTGGGTTACAGTATCATTTTTATAATTTTCAGAAAATCACAAATTATAACACAAGCTTCATTCATGTCATTTGATTTAGGCTCTAGACTCTATTTAATGGTTAGCTTTAGAGTTTATTTCTGTAACATCTCTCATGGTACGGGCATTTAGATTCTCACTGTCCCCTGACTGTGATATATGGTAACATTTAGCTTCAGTTACTATATGTGACTAAATCTTAGCAATCACCTAAAATTGTCTCACGGCAGGCAGAAAGAATAGTCTATATATTTGAAGTTACTGCATTACATAAATAGTGTTATTTCTTTTTTAGATATAGAACAAAACAGGTGCAGAAAACTCATGTGTGGACATGATGATGTAGCAGGTCTTATTAACCTTTTCAACATGACATTTGGGACAGGCAGTTAATCTATGAAGCTATCAAGTGGGAAAAAAATCACAATCCTTACTGCTTTATCGAAGAACTGCCTAAAATGATATGTACGTGTATATTTTTGGGTGTTAAGAAGAAGTAAGACCCCTTTTGAAAATAAATAGTATTATCTTAACCTTACTTGTGAAAAGCGGCCCTAACAGATTTTTCGTGTTTGATGGGGAGTGTTTTCTCTAATGTGTCTGTTTTGGTTAGACAAAATCCCTCAGTTAGGTTCTCAACTACAAGAGAATGCAGCAACTTCGGGACTCTGCAGAACTGGCTGCTTGTAACATTGTTCATGAGAGTTGTTATTTGAAAACAATTATTGGAAAGCTTAAATAGGCAGGGATTTGTATCTGATCAAATGAAAGGCTTGTTTTTTATGCTACTTATTCCTTATTTCAAAGTTTCTCTTGATCATATGGACCTGAAAGAAAGTTCTGTACCAAAATAGATGGGGCCTGTTCTGAACTGGTTTTTTTTCTTAAAGATTGGTGCAGGATTATATTATGATACAAAGATGAAGAAATGGAATTTAACACTGGAAGAGGTGTACTCATTGTGACTACAAAGACTGAGAAAATATTTTTAATTGAGAGGGAAAAGTAACTTTATTTCTTGAGAGAGAAAATATAGGAGTCAAAAAGAAAATAAAGGATCACCATTCTAACTGGCATGAGATGGTGTGTCATTGTGGTTTTGATTTGCTTTTCTCTAATGGTCAGTGATGATGAGCTTTTTTGCATATGTTTCTTGGCTGCATAAATGTCTTCTTTTGAGAAGTGTCTGTTCATATCCTTTTCCCACTTTTTGATGGCTTTTTTCCTTGCAAATTTGTTTAAGTTCCTTGTAGATTCTGGATATTAGACCTTTGTTAAATGGATAGATTGCAAAAATTTTCTCCTTTTTGGAACAAAATGTAAATAAATATGACTTCCTTAAAAAAAAGAAGAAAAAAAAAGCAGTCAACAAAAATCTACAGATGATTTCGAAGTTGGAGGGCAATGTTGAAAATACCAAAATGATGAGAACAGCTATGGATTGGAAAGACTAAATTAAAAGTTGGCTAAAAAGTTGGGTTGACCTGTGGACTCTGGTCTTCATGTTTCTGTACCCACAATACATACAGTATTTCATGCACATCTAATTTAATAAATGGTGGTACAAATCAGAGTAATTCAATCAGTGAAAAGATAGAGGATTCATATGGTTTTAAATTTGGAGGTGTTCAGGTTGAGCCAGAGAATGCTCTTAATTTTTTCCTTTATGCACATTTTTTTTCCATGTAAAGGAAAGATTCAGGACTTTTTCCTGGTATCTGAAACCTGATTGTTTCTGTCAAGGGAATGTTACTGTCTCCTCATTAACTGAGCTTAGGAGTTGGCTTGTTTAAGCTTCAGGGCATGTGGAGCCCCCAGAATTCCCAGAAGAGCTCTTACAGTTTTGTATTAGCAAACCTCAAAGCAAATGCAGAATGTGGCCTTCCTTTGAATCGAGCATTGGAGTATCTAGGGGCATAAATGGACAGTCGTTAATTGGCAAGCTCAATATTCCAGTAAAATTGTTAATACTGTTTGCCACATTTGGCTCAGGAATGAAGAGTTACAGTCAAATATAGATACCTAAGTGATTTCATACTGTAACTGTTTTCTAAAATATTTTATAACAACAATGTGGCTACTTTTCAAAGATGATGCTTTTTCTGTTCTAAAACATTTGGATGATCTCTAGTACAGAGTTTGTGATTCTGAATCTATGCCTTTTCCATTCTGGGAAATAATTAAATAAGAAAGTCATGGCTGCAATGCAGTGAGATTCATGCCAGGCTTTTCTCCACTTCTTGGGAGCCTATAGAAAGTTGTTGGGTCTCAGTGGAACATCGGTGTAGACTGATTGTCTCTTATAATCTCTTTTGTTCATTTGAAGCCTCATTGAAAGAATTGAGAACTTTAAGTTCTGTGGAGACATGCCATTCATACAGCCTTCTCCTTCCCTCCCCATTTCATTTCCTCCTTTTCCCTCCTTGTATGGCCTAGATTCCACCAATGTGAAGGAATGGTAATAAAGCAGTATAGGTCTAATAATGCAGAGGCCAAAAGGAGATTTCATATTTAAAATAAATTGATAGGCCGGGCATGGTGGCTCATGCCTATAATCCCAGCACTTTGAGAGGCTGAAGTGGGCAGATTACTTGAGGCCAAGAGCTTGAGACCAGCCTGGCCAACATGGTGAAATTCCTTCTCTACTAAAAATACAACATTTAGCCAGGCATGGTGGTGCACACCTGTAATCCCAACTACTTGGGAGATTGAGGCAGGAGAATCACTTGAACCCGGGAGATGGAGGTTGCAGTGGGCTGAGATTGCACCACTGTACTCCAGCCTGGGCAACAGATCAAGACTCCATCTCAAAAAAATAAATAAAATAAATTGGCATGCACACAGAATGGCAAAAAATCATATGAATGCTTAGCATCTGCACTGACTTTGCTAATGAGCTGATATTTCCTATTATAGTGAAATAGCCTAGAATGCCCATATGACTGCAAACTCTTTCTAGCTGGTTCTGTCACTCATTGCCTCAAAATTTATTTTTAAAATGTGACTTCCATTTTTTAACATCCCTCTTATGTGAATCTTACTTTATCAATTTACAAGTTTAGAAAACATGGGCTTTTTAAAGTACAACCTTAATATTTTGGCATATTAGAAGTTAGGGTATATCAAAATATACATTAACATGGTGACATGAGGAACTTTATTCCATGATCCTTTTATTTTCTGAAAGCCTAGAACATAGAAGGAATTAATTGAAGGGAGAATTAAGAAGACAATGTAACATTGCATCTCATATATTTTTAGTGAAGGGCTCATTTTCCTGCTCCAGGTTGCACCCAGATAACACTTCATGGTTTAGTGGAGTTCAAGTGGACACAATGTTTTCTAAAATTCTGGCAGGCAAAAGTTATTGTATTAGTTTTATGTTATCTGGTGCTGTAAGGGACCATGGCTACCGGGAATAATTAAATCTTTCTGCACTAACACCTTCCAAGTAGAGTATTTTTGAGATGGGTATGGGTTTGTATGGCTCTTAAAATACCCCCTTTGCCCTCAGAATTAACATTGACAAGGAGCAGCCTTTCAGAGGGAATGAATTATCTGAGTACTGATTTTACCTGGGATTGCTGTTTATTAGTATTTATTCATGCTCTTAGTAGAACAAGAATCATAGTTCTTGCCCATTTTCAGAGTCATCATTTAAATCAACAAGAACAGTTATAGGTGAATTTAGAATATCCCTCAATATAACACAACAAACACAAAGCATTTTTTATTATTTGGTTCAGTAATACATATTTTCTTCCATTTTTTTTTACCTAAATTGCACCTTTTATGAAATTTTACCATAGTCCTCATTTTTTGAAAGAGAAATTTGTCTGTGTATTTAAGTAGAGACATATCTTCTTGAAACTGGTTTTAATCTTTCTGAGAAAAATGGCTTTTAAACCAAAATGTATAGACTATGACTTCATGTCAAAACACTAAGTGAAACTTCTAATATTTGCTAATAACTATCATAAGAAAAACATGACATTATAAATTGACATGTCTCAGAATTACAGAAAGACAAAAAATACCACATAGTTATAACCATACTCGTACTTGTAATGTACAGTCAAAATATAATGCATCGTAGCCTACTTTTTAATTTATTATGAGACCTTTTTTGTCACAGTCTTCAACAGGCTGCACCTTTTTCATGTCTGTATCATGTAAGAGTGGTGCCATTTTTTCCTCTAACAGACAGTAAAATGTCACTGGTAAATCATTACCCTCATCACCTCAAATAACTCGAAGTATGCCTGTCAAAATGCAGGAAAGAATTCACATGATTACAAATAGCCTTATCATCACCCATCTCAGGAAACAGTGAAGAGTAACAAGTAGACAAGCACACCAGACTAATTTTAAGCTAGGGAAGAGTCAGCTTTTGCCAGGTTGAACATGTTGCTTGTTGGACATGACAATAGCCCTTCAAATTCCATATTGCACAGGTGATGCCCTTTACTTTTCTCATAGTAATTATAGAGATAAACAGTCATCAACAGTTTCCAAACCAGCCTTTCTTATGATCAAATATGCATATTTGTTAGAAATCTTGGCATACTTAAAGGGTCCAGAAATGTGCAGTTGTTTGGACTCCCTGAGTTTATTTTTTAGCCAACTAGCATTCCAGTCATGGTCATTCATTGTCTTCATTCCTAAGCCATATGATAAAAGCAGACAGGAATGATCCTGTATCTAGTTTCTTATACTATATGCTAATTCTCTTTAAACCAGAATGTTGCTAACTGTGCCAAGCTCAGATCTGTTTGGTTTCTCCTTTGCATAATTTCTTCAGTTAAAGATTCAAGTGAATCTGAGTGGATTTATATACCTGTTTGGAAAAATCAGTGACTTTTCTATTGGTAAATGTGCCCTTTCATTTGTATGAGAAGCCAAAAGCAATTAGTATTCTAGTTGAGTTCGGATTATAGCAAATGATAGAAGCATATGCCCAAATATTCTTTTTATGCCAGATTCTACTTACTAGTTTTCACTTCCAGAGTCAATAAAGAAATCAATTCCATTGAAAAGGAAAATTCAGTAAGAAAACCCTGTACCATATAACCTTTTCTTTTGTAAAAGAAAAAAAGAGCAGAAATATAAATAGCAACTCCCTGATAGATCATTCAACAGAACGTGAAATAGCTATGCAAACTAAATGGCTATATTTTCATTATTCCTTACATTTCTTACATAGAAATTCACAAAGGATTTGAACATTCTTTTTTCCCGATGAAATCATTTTGATATATCATCATAGTGGTTTATGTACAGGAAAGGAAAAGCATTGTAAATATGTTGAATAAAGCAATAATTTAAAAACTGGATGCTTTTTCTCCACACATTGATTTGATCATTAAAGGTTCCATCTGTGAGCTGGTTTAGAAGATATTGAACTGAGCTGCCCCTGATGTCTTTGACTTTACAGGCACTACATTCTCACTGTCCACATTACTTTTTTAATGACCTGATTACCAGTACCTGTGTTATATGAATTTTACTTGAACATGTCTCGGTATTGTTGACTTTGTATGAAAAGCAGAGAACT